>CABFWB010004318.1:19717-36028 GCA_902151455.1 Timema bartmani
ATATGTGCGATCCCGTACAATTTAATAATTGTGCAAATGGCAGCATAACAGCCAACTACCGAGTCGCAGATGGCTGCGTTATCCGATGGCTCGTGATATTAATATAATCACATACTTGTAGCCGACGATTTCCGCCAGTCCATCATAGACTCTGCCTTAAAATATGAGTGAAGAATGACCCAGGGCACGAGACGAATCCTGGATAGCTCAGTGGTTAGAGCATTGGCGTACTAAGCCAGAGGTCCCGGGTTCGATTCCCGTGTCCAGGTGTCATTTTTCAATTTTCACAAACTAATAAGGTTAATTCGTCTGGTACATAAGTGACACACTGCCACAAGCAATGTCAGCTCTTGAAGATAGGATGGTGGAGACATGAAATGCTGACATTCTCTGGATGTATCTGGCTCTGGCTTTTTAGTCCTGGCTGATTGCATAAACACTGAACTGGAATTAAACAACGACTTTTATTTACCAACCAAATGTTGTCAGTTCATATAAGGTCCAAACAGTGAACCTGCTGTGTATCATTCATCTTACTATATAGCCTAAGATTTTGGTTAGCAATAACAAATGCATCAATAACAAATATGATAATTTAATAGACCCAGATCATAAATTATTAGACTATTATCAACTTTAGAAACCAGTAGTTGGCCTACCCTATCTCTTATTATAATAGGAATCTATAATGTTCTTTAAAATACTAAACAATTGTTCCATATACTATACATTACTATCTAATATAATTACACATTTTCCGGATGATTAATATATTCATAAATAATTAACAATACAAAGAATTTTAAGCACATGACACGCTCGTGGCGCTCCTAACGTCAAGCACTTTTAACCAAATTATTATTTTACGTTGCAAAAATATGTTAATAGTGTAACATTAGCAATACTAGCCTATGCTACAAGAAAGCTACCCGCCCCAAATAAGCCAATACATATAGACATCCTACAATATTAACACTAGCAACACTAGCTAGTTTAATTGATTACTACCCACTCCAAATAATGCCGATACTCATAGTAATCCTGCAATATCAAAGATCACAAATTTACTATGTCTAATATATGTGCTTTACCCACTCATTGCATAATCTAGCTTAGCACGAGTTCTATGACCAACCTGTTCGCACAAAATTCTAAAATTAAGTGAAGTCCTAACAAGCTATGTATGATGCAGCAACAAGATGTTCCAATAGAGGGATCCAGAAATGCTCTGATTTGCCCGGCTGGGCTACAAATGGGCCACTCATAATCTTGAACTGCAACTAACTAGCTGTCTGGTGGATGTGACTCGATGGACGTAGCTAGAGTCAACAGCCAACTCACCATGTGACTGGCGTACTTGACTTGGGAACTAGCCAAGTTGAACTACAACTAACCAAGTACTTGGTGTATGTCGATGAATGTCGCTAGATTCTACAGCCAACTCACCATGTGTCTGGCGTACGTGACTTGGTATCGAGACAAGCTAGGCTGCTGCTAACCAGAGAGTGCTGTTAACAACGTATTAGCAGTTTGGTGTTGTAATTTTAATATGAATAACTCACACCCTTTTACCCATAAACTAGACCTATATAACGAGGGAACTCAGTATGTATGGTTGACTATTACATCCAACACTTCCACGAGAAGACCTGTTCTGGACTTGGAAATAATCAGCTAGCATAGTTAACTATTATATCCTACGAGAAGTCCTGGTCTGGACTCAGACATAATTGATTCAGGATGGAAATATATAAACTGTATATATTTGTTTTTATTTAAAATTTAAACGACCTTTAATGGGTTGGAGTGTTTGAACACTTTGATTAATTATGCGATTGAAATCGTTCAGTGTAGGCTTCTGTAATTTATCACTAGTAGATTATTTTTGAAAGTATTTTTTTTATGAAACACTTAATATTTCCTTTTGCCACTTGGGAGCTAGTCTCTTTGTAATTTTTAGAGATGTTAATAGGTTTGATTCTTTTTCTAGCTTGGAATATTTAGTTTAAATATAAATTTGTATTGCTCTTGTGGTTACCGATAATTGTTTGAACTTTATAAAATTTGATAGTGTTTCCTTTATGGATAATATTTTGTAGACCTATTTTCTTTGAAGAAAATATTAAAGCATTTCATTTTTGTTGGTTTATAAGTTTTTAATTTCAACATTTACCGATTCGTTTAGTGAGAAATTACTAGTATTCTAGTGTAATATTGCTTTATTTTCTATTATAATGTTAAATATTAACAAGTAGGAATCTTGTCAATTACCTCAAAAGTGACGAGGGTAATAGTCCCACAAAAGTTTGAGTTATGTCGGGAAGTCAAACCTTTGTGCTGGTTATTTGTATCTGAATCGAAATTTAAATTTAAGCTTAAAATTTAAATTTGTTTAGTCTGAATTCACAATGGTTATTCAGGCGTGTTTTAAACCGTTTACAAGATGCTCTTTAAGCTCTTTGTTATTATTGTAAGGTTTCAAAGGTTTAATGGGATAAATTATTTTATAAATATCAGAATTATATTTAAATTTAATCTTAAAATTTATATTTGCTTTGTCTGAATTTACACTGGTGATTCAGGCGCAATGTTAACCGTTTAAAATAGGCTCTTTAAGCTCTTTGTTACTAAAGTAAGGTTTCCAAGTTTTAATGGCTTAATATATTTAATAAATATATGATTTGATATTTAAATTTGAATTTAATCTTAAAATTTAAATTTGTTTAGTCTGAATTCACAATGGTGATTCAGGCGCGTTTTTAACCTTTTAAAAGAGGCTCGTTAAGCTCTTTATTATAATATTAAAATTTTTATTTATTAATGGGTCTCTTCCAGACTAATTCCAATAAATAAATCATTTATTTTAGACTGTGAAATATAATCTCAAATGCACTGCTCAAGTGCAGTCTCTGCCATATTAATATGTTTTTCAACAATCTTCAGTTTGACTTGTGAGTCCATGTAATTTGTTGTTTACCTCTGTTGTTTACCTTGAGTAAATAATTCAAATATTTTTTAAACTTGCAAATTTCCTAATTTTTTTTATAATAATTTCCTTAGATTCCGTCCACCCTCTTTTAGTCTATTGTGGCCGTAGCTATAAGAAGAATTGGCCGGTACTGGTGGCCGCTACAAAACTTTTGTTGAATTTAATTTGACAAGTAAAAAAACTAGTTTCTCCACAAATTGAGTTTTGTAGAAAGGACTTTGTGATTTACCAGAGAGAAATAAAACAATATAGCAACTATAAAATACTATCTAAAAAATCGGTTAAAATATTGATTTTGTAATCATTCAAATTTTTTTTGTGTGTGTAGGAACACCTATATAAAGTTACATTTTTAAATTAGGCCTACATACAAAATTTTCATAATTTCAGAACTTATATAATTCAAATTTCTAATAATCCATTTAACTGTAATTCTTGAAGTATTGAACATTTAATCGAATATAAAGTTTTTTCTCCTGTAAGAGTCACTCAAAATAGGCCTACGTTGAGTTAGAAAGTCAAATATCGTTTGGCCTAGTAAAGTCAAACAAAGGGTTAATTTTTGTTGGGAATTCGGTGAATGCGATGTGAGAAGGAGCAAGGAGTAAGAAAAAGGAGGAAAGTGCTGTGCAATTTGAAACTCTCCCTGAATCATTCAGAGTACACAGCGAGCGCTATTCTCTCTTTTATTGAAGATAGCATGCCAATGAAGTCTCACAGTATCAAGTCACAAAACCCCAATTGGTGGTCACATGGTATAAGTGTTAGGTTTGCAATATAGCCTACCAATTTAATAGTGAAGAAGAGGTTGAGGTTGGACTATCGTCCACGTGCACTGAGGCTGTTTTTTTCATTCCTTATCCAAGCCAATGCATCTGTAATCTAAAATTATCTTAGTTATAGCTTCACAGAAAAAACTGTTTTGTACATATTACAAAAAATTTGGTGCGACTACAAAATAATTTTGTCAAAATGTATAAAAACAAATGTTTTGTTGCATCAATAATAAAATATTATCAATTGTTTTTGTATAATGTACAAATAATTATGTAATATTCTCAAAATATTATTTTGTGGTTTTCATAAAATATATTATCAGACTTTTTTTTGGTACCATTTTGTTATTTCCACACATGTATATTTATAGGCTTAGCAAAATGTTTATTGTGGTCTACACAAAATGTGTTATTATTGTTATTTATTTTGTTTTGTAGACACACAAATTTTCTATTGTGGTACAATACGTTGTGTGATTGTGGATTTTTATTTTTATTTTTTAGTAATAGTTGTAAAATAAACCAATTTATTTAAAAACAAATTTTTTTCTCAAAGGAGGGGAAAGACTAATCCTAGAAAAGGAATCAATTAGTATTTAAGTGTAAAATATTTTCAGTAAAACATGTTATTAAAGCATAAAATGTTAGGTTTTGTAGTTAGAGATAGTTTTTGATAATAAAACACTTAAATAGTAAGTAGTAAAATACTTTTGGCACCATAATGTGAAAACTATATTCCTCGACATTTTAAAACTATGCTATGACAATACAAAAACTAATCCCACAATTTTTACGTACAATCCACAAAAAGTACATTTTAATGTTTACTAGATACAATGGCCTAGACCAGGAATCACACACTAAAATGGCATTAGGTAATGTATGTCTGATTGAAAGAAGTTAGTCTGGTATAAAAAAACCCACAATAATACACCCAAAACCAATAACACACTACACATCAATAACCAATATAAATTATCACACCACACACCAAAAACACCCCACACACCAATAACCCAATACACAACAATAACCCAATACACAATAGTATCACACCACACACTACTATCACACCATACACATATAACACACCCCACACCTGTAACACAATACACATCTATAGCACACCACAGTAGTGGATGAAATGAGAGTTCTGGGCCACTTTCTCCCATAAGGCTAACATTGATCCACAACATTGAATGTTGTGGATCACTTTCTCCCATAAGCATAACATTGATCCTCTGCATTACGAAGTTGGGTCACTTTCTCCCACATTGTTTATCTTAACTGGGAAGGTGGGTTTCTTTATCCCATAAGAATAGCATTGATCAGTGGCGTATCAGGAAATATTATTTTGGGTGTTTGACATTTCTTTCAAGTTTTATCTTGCACCCTCCTTACTATTGAGGTGGGCTATTTTCTCCCATGTTAATAATACTAAGAATTGTCAAAGAGAGTCAGTGGTGGATCGGGAAATATTATTTTGGGGGTTGACAATTATTTTGAGTTATATCATTGATCCTCCTCACTGTGGAGTCTGGTCACTTTGTCTCACATTGTTAGTTTTCACAGGGAAGGTAGGTCACTTTCTCCCTTAAAAATAACATTGATCAGTGGTGGATCAGAAAATATTATTTTGGGTGGTTGACATTAATTCTATTAAGTTTTATCTTCGGCTTTCCTTACTATAGATGCGGGTAATTTTCACCCATAAGGATAGTATTAAGACTTTACAAAGTGATTCAGTGGCGGATCAGGAAATATTATTTTGGGGTTAACCAATTTTTCGAGTTTTGTCATTGATCCTCCTCACTGTGGAGTTGGGTCTCTTTCTCCCACATTGATCCTTCTCATAGAATAGGTGGGTCACTTTCTCTCATAAGAATAGCATTGATCAGTGGTGGATTGGGGAATATTATTTTGGGGGTTTTAACATTAATCCTCCTCGTTGTGGAGTTGGGTGACTTTCTCCCACATTGATCCTTCCCATAGAGCAGGTGTGTCAATTTTCTCATAAGAATAGCATTTTTTAGTGGCGAATCAGGAAAAAATATTTTGGAAGGGGAAGAGGCGGAACTAGGAGGGGGCAAAAGAGGAGTTTATAAAATAGTTACACCATTTATTTGATAAAACTTTTATAAATATTAATATATTATATTGAAAGTTAATATTTCACTTACTATGAGCTGCACCCCGATAAGCCCCACAGAGATGACAATGGTCACGGGCGCGGTCTTGACCCTACTCCTTCTCGCGTATACTACATACGTTAGCCAAAATAAATTCATTTTATTGTTTAGAGGGGATGTGCATATGGACAACATTTTTCTTCATCTCAATGATCATTGTTTCTTCTTCAACAAGTTTTTGAAGAAAGATATGCACAACATTTTCACCATTATAGACAACAGGGGGTTTCACACATTTACCTTCGGAATCGACTATTACATATGCAAATCCTGATGGCGTATGTTTCGTAATTTTTGTAGTTGATGAGTGATTGGGGTTAGGTGCACACCCTGATATTTTAATATTAAAACACTCAATATCTGCATATGAGGACCGTGTGAAATACTTAGAACTTAAACTAGCTAAACATGTTCCTTTGGCTGCTTCCAGCTATATTCCATTACCAGAAGAGTTGAGAAATAAATATGCCCTAATTAATATAATAAATGCTGACAGTAAATGTTTTCTTTGGTCTATGCTAACATTTTTATACCCAGCTGAAGATCACACTTATCGAGAGAATAAGTATATATCACTGGAAGGTAAACTAAATATGGATGGTATTGAATATCCAGTTCAAATACCAAAAATAGCTAGGTTTGGAAAACAAAATAATGTATCTATTAATGTGTATGGCTACCAAGGAGAAATATTCCCTTTAAGGATAAATAATGTTAGTCGTGGAAACCACGTGTATTTGTTGTTTCTTTCAAATGTGGATGGAGGACACTATTGCCTTATTAAGATCTTGAGCAGATTGCTAAGCTCACTGACCAGCCACGATGGTGAATCATACTATTGCAAATATTGCTTGCATAGATTTTCTAAGGAAAATCTCAGGGATGGATTTCGATGCTCAGAAGATACATATGCCTGAGGAAGAGGATAAAATATTGAAATTTTCGATATATAAACATATGCTAAAAATCCCGTATGTGATCTGTGGAAATTTTGAATGTTTTAATATTAAAATATCAGGGTGTGCACCCAACCCCAATCACTCATCAACTACAAAAATGACGAAGCATACTCCATCAGGATTTGCACATGTAATAGTCGATTCCGAAGGTAAATGTGTGAAACCCCCTGTTGTCTATAGTGGTGAAAATGTTGTGGATATCCTTCTTCAAAAACTTAGACTTAGACCGAAGCTTTACTCCATTCAAAAGGAGAGTCTTGAAGAGAGAAAGTAGGTAATAGTGTGTAAAAAACAACCCTCAAAAAGAAAATTAAACATCCCCGTTATAAAAAATGTTTAAAGCAGGGGATCTTACACTACGCCAATATGTCTATGATAAGAAGTGAGAAATATCAATTCTACAGTATCTCCTTGAATAAACTTGCACTTTCACGCGTAGATGAAAAACGCTATATTATAGATAATGGATCTGACACTCTTCCATACGGTCACTACAAAATAAGACAAATGTGTTAACCAATGGAGACATTTAAAAAAAAGAAAAATCCTTTATGTTATGTATGTAATTATATTAAAAAGTAAGTTTGTGTATTAACCTTTGTAGTAAAGATTTTATTACGTAAACATCTCGAGTGCTTGTGAATATTATAGCCTGATTTCATCAGGTGAAACAGCACGGCTTTTTCAAAATTAAATAGTTTAGTCAAACTTAGCTATAGGTGGGAGGTGACGTTACTCGCTTCCTCCTAGTGCCTCCTGGGAAACGTTTAATAAACATCTAAATAAGTAACACCCAATACGTAGTAATATTATAATAATATGTAAGTTATTTATAAAAGTTTTATCATATTAACGGTGTAACTATTTTATAAACTCCTAATTTGCCCCCCTAGTTCCACCTCCTCCCCTCCCAAAATAATATTTTCTGATCCGCCACTGATCAATGTTATTTTTAAGGGAAAAGTGACCTACCTTTCCTGTGAAAACGAACAATGTGAGACAAAGTGACCAAACTCCGCAGTGAGGAGGATCAATGATATAACTCGAAATAATTATGTTGTGGATCAATGTTAATCTTATGGTAGAAAGTAGCCTAGAACTCTTATTTCATCCACTACTCACCACACACAAATAACACACTACAAATCAATAAAACAATACACACATAATATAACTTGACACCTTAACATAAACATATACCACACCAAATACATAAACATTGAACACCAATAGCACAAATTATAACAAATAGACCCAACAACACACCAATACATACCACCATCCTAACAACTCTTCATAAAACACAAACATAATTGATTTAAACAACTATGAACAAGACACAATCAATCACAACAATAGTATGCAGCTAGTCAACAACAATGATCTCACCAGTACTACACCAGACACTAACACCAATGATCTCAACAGAACTACACCAGACACCAACACCAATGATCTCAACAGAACTACACCAGACACCAACAACAACGATCTCTAAAGTACTACACCAGACACCAACACCAATGATCTTAACAGAACTACCCCAGACCCCAACACTAATTATCTCAACAGAACTACACCAGACACCAACACCAATTATCTCAACAGAACTACACCAGAAATCATCACCAATGATCTCAACAGACACTAACAACAACGATATCAGCAGAACTTCACCAGACACCAACACCAACGATCTCTAAAGTACTACACCAGACACCAACACCAACGATCTCAACAGAACTACACCAGACACCAACACCAACGATCTCTAAAGTACTACACCAGACACCAACACCAACGATCCCAACAACACTACACAAACTAATCCAGCCAACCTATATTAGTGATAAGGAAGGCTGGGAAAAAGTCACATGCATGCCGGTTTGAGGCCTCAACGATCACTAAGCGTAGTGAGAGCCTATCGCCTTAGTATACGTGGCCACCATTGCGAGTATATTTCTTAATTAATTATCAAATATATTATATTTCTAGCACGGTATCTTACTACACGTTCGGGTTAGAAGCTTATTTAGTCTACTAATTGTGCTAATGGTTTTAGGGATTAGGAAGGTTATATTCAGAGGAAGTGTACCCGCGATTGCGTGAAGGGAGAGTGGAATACTATTTTTTTTTAAACCACCTTTAGTGCACCCGACCGATATTCGAACCTCGATCTCCCCGTCATAGTCGGTATAGTCTACTGCAAGACTAGCGCGTTAGATCATGCGGTCACCTTAGCGGGTGATGAGCTACTTCTCAATGTATTGTTTCTCCGACTTGAGATAACCACTTCTTGAACTTCCTTAAGTACGGTAGACTCCTGCTGCACCACCACACAAATATACTGAGGGCTGCAAGATGTGACGCAGGCTTTTATTGAGTACCCCCTGCTGAAATGTACCAATAAAGTGATCCTGCACGTCGGTTACACCGCAATACAGGTGGATCAGTTGACTTGTTTTTTTTTTTTTTACGAGGAAGTGACTCGGCTGCTTTTATGGTTCAATGTTTCGTATTCAACTAAACCACCCCTTAGAAATAGTGGATTGAATTCTGTTTGGCATCAGAACTACCGAGCCGAGAAAACAAAGTTTGGGCACACGATCAATGGAACTTACTGATAAATGACAAAGCAGTCGTTGTTTGTTCTTGACGCACACCAAACTTTCGCTATTTCTTTTAGTCCTTTTTTTGAATCCTTAGCGTCTCCGATACCTTAACTCAGTTGGCAGTGGGTCTCCATACTGTTCTTAGGGTCCCAGGTTTGATTACTAACACAGACAAAAATATTATCATTGATGAAAATATATGCATTTCCTCTTTCACAATGAAGAATAAACGGCTGGGGTCTGGACGTTGTGTCTTTTCTGTAATTAAGTTAGTTTATAAGTCATGTGATGATCAGGTTATAAATTGCACGTTAAATATCTCGAATAAAAATAATAATAACTTATTTTTTAGCTTATATTAAGATCTCTTTCTAACTTGTATAATGTTAATGTTGATTAGATGAATCATGTTAATATCCGTACTATGTATAGTAACCAACGGTTCTGGTGAATGTGATAAATTTTTAATTTTGTAGTCAAATTATTCACTTTAACATATTATTATATATAATAACCAGTAGCCTCTGGTTAAAGTGATATATCTCACGTTTGTACAAGTTTGAACCTGAGTCCCTGTCTGATAGACTGAGAGCTAGCTCCCGTTTGATTTAACCGGAAAGATCTAAAGATAGACAGAAAGACAGACATGGGGATGGACAGAATGGCAAAATCATCTTTTTTATGTTCATGTTCAAATGGAATGTAAGTGAAGGAAAAGTCAGGATTAGAATCCTAGCTGAGTGTACCAAGGATTTTTTTCTTTTCCTTAACGGTTTACCAATCTCCCACAGTGTAATCGTTTGTGCTGACATCCGAATAATCTATGCTTAGTTTAAACATGTCATCTAATCTCTGTTTGATGGTTAAATACGGTTTAGTTGCCGTTCTAAAAATGATTTTATTTTGAAATATGTCATATTTAGCCAGATATATCAAATCTATTAAGAATATATATAAATGTTCTTCGAAGGGAGGACAATTTCTATATTAGAATTTAATATTTAGAAACCTCGCACATTCTTTATAGTTAAATATATTCTTTTGAAACTTTGAATATTCCTTATAGTTAAATACTGTATATTCTTTTTAAAACTCCCACATCATTTATAATTAAATATATTCTGTAGAAACTTCTCACAACCCTTAGAGTTAAATATATTTTACAAAAAGAATTGAAATATTCACACTCAGATGGAGTTAAAAGAAAAATATAATTGATTAGCTAAGCTGTCGATTGCGCTTGTTATTGAATATATTGTTGGTTGTCGGTAGGATCAATTTAAATGGATAATAGCCTGCTCTGTCTCGAAAGGGTACGGCTAGTAGAATACAGTAGAACATATGGCGATCGATGGTTTATTTCACACGGTGCACACACTAGAAACAATGCAATAACAGGCTGTCGTCATCCCTCAAAATATTTCTCCCCCAGAACCATTGACATATTTCACTCCCCTACCAGGCACACCAATCAACTCTGGCTGATACGATTCTCATGATATCAACTCCAAATCACCCGCATGGTTTTGGGCTCTCAAGTTCCATCAGAGCATCATCAGTTGGAGAAAGTTTTCTGAGCGTGAGCTCGCATAAGATTAGAACGAGTTTTGACATGTTTATGTTCGAGATAGAACAGATGGCTTAAAAATGATAAAAAAAAATTAATTCCGTAGTCGTTGCTTCTAACTCTTTCAATAAGCAGTTGAGTCATTGATTGGCCTTAAGGCAGAATGAAATAATAGTAATAATAATAATAATGTTTAGCACCTTGTCTTAGGCCTACAATCCGTTCAGGTTATAGGCTTAAGTGCTAATTACACTATTGGGTTAGGAGTTGGGAAGGTTGAATGTAGAGAAAGTGAACCCACATTTTCGTTGATGGAGAGAGGAAAACCATTTAGGAGAAACCACCTCCAGTTAACCTAAGTGAGATTCAAACCTCTTTATTCCCGTCCTCTAGCTCAACACTAAACTAGCGCGTTAGCTACGCTATCGAGGCGGGTCAGGATGAAAGAAAATGCAAGATAAGGATATTAATGTTGTAGTTCTTATAACAAAAAATTAGACGATCTATATTGAGGAAAGTGATATAGACGACGTGCCTGACTTCACCTGAGTGACATTATTTCAAAACGTGAGAAAGAGTATTCTGTAGTTTGCTTTTCAATTAAAGTGATCATTTTCAAGTTACTAATCGTCTTATTGGTTTGGCCCCACCCTGTATAAACATTCCTTCAATATTTGGCATCATGGCGAGAAAAGTGTCACAACTAAAATATCAGCGATTTCGAGACAGGACCATAAGGAGATGCACCAAGTTCTCATACACCTCCAGTAAAAACAATACATATGTAGTTACAAATCTGATCACCAGAGTATGGGTCTGTCTCTTTTCTCTTGATCTGATTAAGCACTCATTTCACTATAAACAGTGTCACTTCAGAAACAGTACAATGAAATATAGGTTTGCCGGAGGAGAAAAACGATGTATTTTGACATAATTTAGGTCAAAAGAGTCTCAAATAAAAAAGCAAGAAAAAAGGGCATAACAATTACTAAGAAAGTCACAGATAATAACACTAAATTAAGTCTACCTATAAAAGTGATTCAAATCAAGTTTTTACTTTAATCAACCATGATAGCAAGAAATGATCGAAACACCTGTAGTATACTAATAATATACGCCATTCACGACCTAAGTTTACTTGGATGACAGCTCAAAAAGTAACTAGAAAATAGTCCCTAAAATATCACTACGCCAACAGCTGATATCTGCCACTGTCACTTGGGACAGCTGTTATGAAAACATATGGTTATGTAGAGTAATGTGATAGTCAACCACAGTAATTTAGGCCAATATTATGCCTCAAAGAATTTTGAAATTGAAATTTTTGAATGACTTGGTGATCTGTAACTTCTCTTCTTTTTTTCTCCTGGGAACTCATTATCAAAAAAACACACACAAATCTATCCACAAATAAAAAGAACCCCTTATAAAATTTCGTGAGATTAAAGTTAGATTAAACTTATATTTAAGTTTGATAAAAGTTTAAAGTTAGATTAAAGTAAGATTAAAATTAACCAAATTAGGCCTAATATGTATTCGAACTAAAGAGAAAATATCTGTATACACAAAGTTATTCTTAAAATAATTAGTAATATGATCTAGGATTAAGTTTTTTTACGTTAATACAGAAGCCCAATAATTAAAATAAAAGGTAATTTAACTTAGTTATAAATTATTATAAGTTAGAGTAAGGCGTGGACCTAACAAACTAGAGACTTAATTTAAAGTTAAAAATATAATAAACGCGCACAGTAATAAATTCTATGAAATATATTTAAATTAAACAAAGTCTTAATATTTATTTGAGGTCGTCCACAAAGCTTATTTATCCTTCTATTCAAGTTAAAATAATTATTATTCCGAGCACTTTCACAAAAGGTCTAACAAATATGGCTTTAAAATGGCGACCAACGAATATTAGCCATGTGGTTGATGATGACGCGGACAAGTTGTTTAAAATGGTGTATCCTCGCAGCAGACGATTATATTTTATTCAGTTAAATATTTCTAAAAACAATAAACTAATAATAAAATAGTTAATCATATATAAAATAAATTACAAATATTTTATCTTTACCAAGTAAATACGATGCCTTTATTAAAAGGTATTAATGCATGCACTATACTACACATCATAGATAACATTCCAAAACAAAGAATAGGTACTTTTAATATATGTTTAAAATATTGTTTCGGATTGGGTAAAAAGAAATTGTTAAAAGTAATGAAATAATGTGAGAAAACTTAAGTTTAAGTTATTTTAAATGTAAAATATAACATGTAATTAAAAAACTTAACATTCATAACAAAACAGTGTTCTTTTACAAGTGTTGGTAACCTAAAACCTAAACATATGATTTTTGAACTGTCATCCAGGTAAAGACCTATCGTGAATGAATTATATATATAATTAAATCTTGTCTTTGCTGTTGTTGTTATTTGTTCAATCACGCCTAAAACACTGTAGCGGTTGTGCTGAAATTTCGCTTGGATGTATTGTGGACGACCGTTTAACACATATATTATATCTTTTCTATTAAAACCCCATAAAATTGATAAAAAAAAAATATTCTCCACGTATATATAATTGGAGCCATTTTTAAAATATTTCAAAATTGGTTTAAAACGGATATTTAGGGAGGGTTTGACTTCAATAAATTTAAAAACAAACTTGTGTTAGGTAAACATTTGTTTAAGGATAGTTTAGTGATAGCTCATATTTTAATAAATTTGAAATATTTTAAAAATCGCTCCAAATTTATTGTCCAAAATGGGTATGTGCTAAGTTGTTTTTTTTAAACTGTATATGTATGTAATAGAAAGATTTTTCTTGATAATCAATTTAATATCAAGCGTATAACCCGAACGGGTAGTAAGACGCGGTGCTAAATATTATTATTATTAATTTAATATTTTTTTACTTGTGATAAATTTTGGAACAATTCGAAATATTTTGAAATAGCTTAAAATTTATTGTGGAAATTATAAATAATAATGTTTATTTTCTAAATAAATTGATCTAAGCGTTGTTTATTATGCTAATTTTAAGTTCAAATGTATATTTAGAAATTGTTTTGCATGCTAGATAGGAATATATTTTTATTTTTACAAATTAAAAATAACTGGGCCTTTGTTTACAAATGACTAATTTAAAAAAAACGAAATGCTTTACAAATTGTTTGTGAATATTATTTGTTGTGATTAACGAGATAATATGTTTGGTTTTCTGAGAAAAAAACATAATTAAGGACAGTATATTGAAAACCTATTTTTAAGAACTGTGTTCGCTATATGATTAAGTTTGTACGATTGTATCGTATCATTTATTTTAGTATTTTTATGTGCCAAAATGTTGGTGTTTTTTCCTTTATTTCTCTGGAATTTTTGTACTTGTCTAGTAATAACAAATAAAACGTTTAAATTATGATATAAACATTACTGTAACCTATACTAAATCAATAAAATAATTATTTTGTTATCACAATATTATAATAAACGAATGTGTTTAGAACAACTGAACTATAGGTCCTCCAGCCAGAACATTTGATCAGACTAACAAAATGTGGACTTTAACATACTATATCAAGGAAATACCGTAAAGTACATAAATTATGACAAATTAATTTTAATTTCTCGATACACTTAGGATAAAGGAATTATTGTGAGCATTCAAAATATAGAAAACCATACTTTTGTGGATATCGACGTTTCATGATTCCCTGAACCCAAAAACGTGATTTTCACGTTGTCTATCTTTTCTTGTCTGTATCTTGACTTAAGAGTCAAAACCATTTTAGCAAGGGTTGAAACTTGGTATCCAGGGTTGTTAAGAGGTTATCGAAAGGGGTGTTTATAATTACCCATCCAACCCTAAAATTAAGGGTAGTTTACAAGCGATTTGTTTGAAGTCAGATTTAAAGATTTTGATTAAAATTTTTATCCAGGGACTTTTTAATATTACAAACAAAATGATGCATCTTATATTCCCGGTAAAATGACTTGGAGGTTTGTTTGCATAGACGGATATCAACAATGTCGGTTATATCCACGCATCACTTTGAGATATGAAATCACGTAACATTAAAATGTTATTGGAAAATAAAAAATAAAAAACCTTTATATAAAATACCTATTTTTAAACCAATTATTTCCGAGGGGATAAGCAAAAATATATTTAAAAAAAAAGGTCTGGGGGAGTAGTAGTTGATTATTTTGCTCTTCGGGGAATAGCGAGGTTCCTTTTTTTTTATATTTTTTGTAACATTATTATTTCATGTGTGCTCTTTAGTAGAATATGATGTTCACAATGACCCTTCACCTCCTTTCTTCATCTATTACCCACATTACCATTTGGAAACTGAAAGCCTTCTTTGGTTGTCTTATATGGTTACGTTAAGTGCTAGACCAATTTTTTGAATTTTTTTTCTGTTGATTTCAGAAAGTTAGAGCTCCCCATTTCTTAGAAATAATTTTGAAATTTGAAACTTTCAGTATTTTATTATTATCTGGGGTTATTTCAAACATAAATTGAAATCTTAAATTTCATACTTTTCTATTTATGTGAGAAACATCAATCTTCTACCAAAATAAAAAGTGTTTTATTCTATATGTTTTGGAAACTTTTCAACCCCTTCGTATTTCAATGGCCTACGTTTTGAAACTTCAATTTGAAGCATCTTTAATTAGGTTTTGGAATGGTTCTTCTTCTGTTTTGTAAAATTTTCAATTTTCTACCACACCAATACGTGGCTTTAAATATTTGTTTCAAAAGTATCCAACCCGAATTTTTTTCCTGACTATTCATTTAGAACTAAGAATTTGGTGATGTCTCTTACACTTATGTAGGTATTTAAATTTATTAGCTAACATAAACGTGTTCTTTTTATAAGCTATGTACATGTTGAGTGTATCTCCCACTTAAATCCCCTAAGTATATTTCGCTCTTGTTTAGAAATTTAAAAATAGGTTTTGACTTTCATAGGTGTTTAGGGTGGTACCGATATCTACCTTAAAAATTTAATCTTTTACCACACTAAAAAATAGTTGTTTATATTAATTTTGGAGATTTTGACTCACTCCCCTTCAATTATCCAACCCCCGATAGTAAAATTAATTTCGAATATTTATTTGTTTACTTAGGAGGGGGGAGGGGGGGTGGTTCTGCTCGTCCTCAAAATTTTAATTTTTCAATTCACCTAAAATTGTCTTCTCAATATCCC
>CABFWB010004318.1:40160-61600 GCA_902151455.1 Timema bartmani
ACCCCCCCCCCCCCACGCTCACTAATTCTTTTTTTAATGCCAAAATAAAAGTCATGTTTTGCTCCGTTTTGCACCCTAATAGATTAGTGAGAAAAAATCTAATATACAAAAAATTAAGTCGTTGGACCCTCCCTCCAGTCCCCACACCCTCAAATTAAGAATGTGAATGTGCCATCATTTTTAACCTATTTAGCAACGTTTGGTACCTTAATAGTTTTGCAATAAAAATCAATAAAATAAGATCAGAATTATTTACTGGGACAAGTTCAGCGCATGTCTTGTTTCCCCTAAACAAAAGTTGTGATTTTTACTATGATAATATTAATGTATTGTTTGCACTCAAACATGAAGTTTTGAACATTAATAGTTTACAATTATTAATATAAGGATCACATTTAAATGTCCCACACTATTAAAGCTTGATAGGTATGGACACATTTTAGTCATATAAATCTAGATAAATTAATTGATTGAATGCAAAATGGTTTTATTTAAACTAAACTGTCAAAAATTATTTGATTTAGAAATATCAAGTCAATTACAAAATAGTTGTGTATTAACCAAATATAAATAATATTTATGAAAAAACTTTGATAAGATTTTTAAATGTATAATGTGTTCTATTTACCTAGATTTATATATAAATTTACAGGTGTGTTTGATAGTTAAAATTCCTAACGAGAAACGTATTAAAAGTTAAGGAAGTGATTAATTTGTAAGTTAACAAGAAAAACGTTGTTGATTTGCTAGCTAAAAAGCTTTACCAAGAGACATGTTAGTTAAACTTGATAGTTAAAAAATTTAAACATGAACCATATTAAAGTACAAGCTATTAATTATTTACAAGCTGACAAGACAAAGCTGTTGATTCGATAAAAGAGCTAAGCCAGAAAAAATAATTAATTATAATTTATAACACAAAGTTATAGTGTCCTATTATATCAACGGACTTCCAAAGATTATAAAAAATATTTTTGTTTCAAACGGTTTCTCGCGCCATATCTTACACCTTAATAATTCATTTACTTTAAAGTAGAAATAAATATATTGTTTTAATGTCTTGCTTGGACACGATTTTGCACGCTAGTTTCTAACCTTTTTACTATGATATACATGTGTCCTTATGTTTGAGTTTTCGTGTCATAAAATTTGAAAATTATTGACTTGTTGATAACATTTTTATTTTATATGGACAAGGCTAGTGACCTTTTCTGACGGGTATTACTTTGGGATCTATTGATGGTATACCATGCTTTTATCATTATTCAGCGACTTTGAATTTCAGTAGTTCTGGTAACATTTCTTATCGCTATCTAAACATTCTTACTGAGCAGCTTTCAGTCCTGATGGTTATCTTGCCCTTGTTGTTGGTTTAAGAACATAACTAACCTAGTTGAGCTTCTTTAATAGAATGTATTCAAGCTAGAAGGGTGTGTATGGAAATCTTTAATAGTTGAAAGCTACAATTATACTACTATAAAGCCACATGGCTGACTCACTCACTCACTCACTGACATTCGTGTTTACCCACTTCCAGATGAGCTAGAAACTTGCAATTTGACAAACTTATAGCTTCTAGCCTTTAACTGACGGCAAAATTCCAAAAAGTTAAAAGTTTTAATTTTTAACCCCCGAAAAAAAAATTCAAAATGGCGGAGCAACTTTAAAGTCGTTGCGGACCTTTCTTTGGAGGTCTCTAGTGGCTAAACGGTAAGACCTATCAAAGTATGGATTACACCAGAAGCACGTATTTGGCGAGATCCACAAGTTTGGTCCTTTTACTTTTTGTCGTATATCCATCGATTATACCTTAGATAGAACTAGATTTTTTGATTTTAGATAAATTTATCACATTTTCCACAAAAATTTTAATTTTCTGACACTTATGGGAAAGCTAGAATCATAAAATTTGGCAAGAATAATGGCACATCCAATTTCCATAATCATGCCAAATTTAATGATTCTAGCGGCCCTATAAGTATAGAGAAACTAAAATAATGTGTGAAAAATACAATACAATACCGGTAACTTTAAGTTGTTACGTTCAAAATAACGCTGGAATTATATTAGTTTACATCTACTTGCAAAGAAAACTCACGGGAGGCTTGGGTGCGGAACCCCCAACGAGCAAAGCGAGTTGTTCTATAAAGGTGGACTATATTATTATAAAGGTTTCATTAATTTATATACAATAAAGATGTGCATTATAAATCTAATTTTCATTGACATTTAGAGTAAACGACATTATTTTCCTCATTAATGGAAATTATTAGTTATAAAATAACGAAGTGCTTTATATCCTGGACCATGGTTCATAATATTCTGAAATAGTGAAAAATATTGTTCTCAGGTCCAGTTAATAGCTACACTTTTGAGCTGAATAAAATGTTTTATTTAACTTGAAATGATCCTGACTACAGAGACTTAAAATGTAAAATATTTTCCCCAACATATTTTATTTCAAATTTTAAAAGTTGTGATTGTTTAATGTATTTTAGAAATATTAATTTAAATCTAATGTATAATTTATATATAAACTGTATTTTATATTTAAATGTTTTTTTTTCTTTTAAGAAATAGCTATTCACATGGTAAAAATTATGTTTTAAAAATAGTTTAGCTATTTTTTAATATAATTTTTATTTTATCATATAGAGAAAAAAGTATTATAATCGTGAACATTTTAAACCTCTTGATTATGATGAATCTTTAAGTTTTATGTTTCCCTGAATTAAAAAAGAAGTGTATTTTACAATTCTGTCTGTCTCTGAACATCGATTCTTTATTGTTTGAATAATTTAGTTCAAAATTGAATGGCTATACTTTGGTAATTTGTATTGATTTTGACATTAATCCTTATAATAACAGTAGTTTATTCAAAAGTGATTTTTGAAAATTACAAATATTTTGAGGCAGTTCTACCCATTTTGTTTAAAATAGCGAGTGTTTGATCTGACAAATAGCACTGTGTACTTGTTTTTTGAGTAAAAATTCGTTTAAGGGCAGTTTAATGAAGAGTAATTTTTTGAAAACCAAAATATTTTCGAAGATGACTTTAGCGGCTTGGTTAAATATGTATATTTGGGGAGTTTTCGACGTGACAAATAGAAATGTAATGTATACTTGTTTTTAGGGGAAAATTCATTAAGGGTTGGTATACCAAAGACTGATTTTTTATAAAATTTGAAATGTTTTGAAACTAGCTTTAACGATTTGGCTCAAAATGGATATCTGGCAGGTTATTTACAATAAAAATAATTACTTATATATTTGTTTTTCTTTAACAATTCATTTAATAATGCTGATTACTGATATTTGAAAAATTGTAACTAAATTATGGCCGTTCAGCTTATACGCATCTATGAAAATTACTGTAATGGGGTTGGGAGGAGGAAGGAAGCATTTTAGAGGTAATCTATATAAATTTGCGTGGAAGGAGAATGGAAGACCACCAAGGGAAAACTACCCACAATGTAAACGACCGGGATTCAAACACCTATCTCCCCATCTCCTCATCTCCAGCAGACCAGTCTAACGTGAGTGTGACAGCTTAGACCATTCTGCCAATGATGTGAGTTTTTAGAAAATAGATTTAACAATTTTGCTAATTGAGGACTATTTGACACAATTTAATAATAAAATCTTGAGATCGATTTTTTTGATGATCAAAATACTTGCTCTACCTGTAAGGTAGTGAGAAAGTAAAATATTATAATTGGGTCCCCAAGGGTCAAAACTTCGTATTAAAATGTCGACTTCCAGTTTAAAATTTTCGAAATTTTATTAGGGGTTGCACATCTTATGGTTATTGCATTGCTATTAAAATCAACATTTATAAATTTTGACCAATAAAATAGATAATTATTGACTATTGTATCTAAAATGATACAAACATTTTCCCTCAGAGGTTGAAAGAAAGAAAACATACACTTTTTGAGGGACTTGCTCATTTCTTACTATATAGAACTAGAGAATTATTACGTTAAAATTTAAGTAGTATTTCTTTACAACTAAAGCTAATAAACTTGTATTAATATATTTGCCAATATCTCAGAAACTGTTGGTTTAGTAAAAATATATTTCACATAAGTGTTTTATTTTTAATAGTACTACAATTTTGCAATGATAAGTTATTAATATCGTAAATAGTTACGGAGACACGGAAATTTCTGCTTTTATAAAGTACCCTAAAAGTCATTTTCATGGGGAAATGTAAATAGCTGGTTTATTTATAATCTTAATTAACGCCTAGATACGAATTTTAATCAAAATCGTTTGAGCCCATTTTGAGAAAATAGATTTTTACTCTTTTAGCTTTTTATTAAACTACTCTTAATCTTAGGGTTAAACAGACACACAGACAGAAAGCATTACAAAAACAATACTTAGGGTTCGGGGAGTCATAAGACGTCGACATCCATCAACTTTTTTTTTTNAAAAGTTAATATGTATATATATATATATATAAATAGATCTACAGATTTGTTATGATAAGTAATTTCATATCTTAGATAGTGTCGGAGATATGATAAAAATTGAGAATTTACGCATCAGACTGGAAACCTTATGATCATTTTGCCTAAATATTGAGGATAGCCATTTTGTTTGGAATATTTATAAATGTTTTAAAATGAAATTTAATCAAAATCGTTAGAGCCGATTTTGAGAAAATCGAATTTTCTCTTTTTGCCCTTCAGTAAGCTACCCTTAATTTTAGGGTTGAGTATATAATTCAAAAAATTCCTCGGGGAAACCCTATGAAAACTCTAGATACCAAGATTTAGCCCAATTGGTAAAATAGTTTAGGCTCTAGTCTCAGGTACAGACAGACGGAAATTCAAAAAACACTTTTTTTGTATTCGGGGGGTCATGAAACGTTGACATTCATCCAAATCATGAGTTCAATTTTTTTGACGATCACAATACTTTCTCTACCTGTAAGATAGCGAGAAAGTAAAAATAAGAATTTACGCAACTGACCGGAATCCTTAAAGTCATTTTGCCGAAATATTAAGGGTAGCCTTTATGTTTGAAGTATTTATAAATGTTTAGAAAGGAAATTTAACTAAAATCGTTAAAACTGATTTTGAATAAATCGATTTTTTCTCTTTTTGCCCTTCAGTAAACTACCCTTAATTTTAAGGTTAGATATCCATTTCCAAAATTGTCTCGGGGCAACCCTATGACAAAACTAGATACCAAGTTTTAGCCCGATCGGTAAGATATTTTAGGCTCTCAGACGACAATTCGAATAAACAACTTTTTTGGATTCCGGGGGGTGGGTCATGAAACGTCAACAATCATCAAAATCTCAAGTTCAATTTTTTTTTACGATCACAACACTTCCTCTACCTGTAAGATAGCGAGAAAGTAAAAACACGATGCGTGTGATGCAATGTTTGAGTGCTTCGTTCAATGCGACACAAGTTTCCATACTATAGCACCAATACGTCGTTTTGAAATCTTGAACAGGTACTGCAAGCTTACAAACGAGTCCCTAGTTGCTAAAAAACGTAACGTTAGTGCCAAACAATCTTTCACTGGTATTGCTTTACGGAACTTTGTGTCCTTCTTCGCAATTTTATAGCCGACAAGGTTAACAAAAATCTCATTCGGGTGAAAATTCAGAAATGTCCTTTGTCCAATCCCTTTAAAAGTTTTGTGTTTTGCCACCTACAAAACAGCCACCTTATCCACATTTTCCTGTCCCTCTTTTTACTATTTTAGTCAATGTAAACATCACAAAGTAAGAACCTGCTACCACTATCAAATCCATTTGAGACCGAGCTCCAGTGCTTGTCCTGTTCGTGGCAAAATTGGTGGGGACAAGCTGAGGACCAAAAAACGGTGCGAATGCTCGGAGTATTCAGACGTATCATTTTTTCGCGCTAGTTTGGGGTGTTCGGGATGTTCGGCTTGTTCTGTTCATTCGAAGTAGCATGCTCAAGTGAATACGCACCTAAGATCCTAATATAGAAATCAGCCCAAGAAAAGTGCGGCTTAAATAATAGAACAACTGTTGGAAGTGGAGTTTGTAGCTTATGTAGTTAGGTTACTACCCTTCCCCACCCATTATCTCAATATATATATTTACCCAAAACATTAATTGTCAATTCTGAAAAGTTTGAAAGAAAGGGAAGGGTCGGGGTGTTCGGACCCCCCTAAAATTTGTTAGTGGAAACCCCTAGAAAAATGAGCGATCTATCCCTTTGCTACTAAAGCTATCAAAACTATGAACCAAACTGTTTCTTCACAATTAAATATTTAACGCCTAAAAGAAGTCAACTTACCCCAGTGTTTGATTACAAAGTGTGTTAAAACAATTTCACTTATTAACGATGTTCATATTTCTTTTGGAAAACCATTCGTACTTTCTGGATTATGATAACATTTGTTTTAACATAAACCTTATTGGATACATTATATAATATTTTAATTGTTACACAAAACTACTTTCATATTAATTTTATTGAGGCATTCATGATTATTATCAAAACCTCAACAAACATCAATAAGTACATTTATAATTAATTAAGACAGTAGAAAAGTTTTCCAAACACCAATATTAAATGTTAAACTCGCTTGTACAGCATCCTGAAGTTAAAAATCACCTTTTTTTTTTACGTCTTTCAAATAAAAATATATTTTCTTCTAATTGAAATGAATGTGTATATCTATCACCAATATATTATTCTGTAGATCTCAAATGCCTCCCTTGGTTTGCTAATCGAACATCCCCCTTCTCCTGTCGCTCTCTTTGTTCCTCCCATTTATCATCCATCTCTTCTCTCTCCTAGTCTCCTGTTCGTCCTGGTGATATGAACCGACAGGTAGCAAGTGACACCCACGCAGCTGTGATCAATCTCCCGGCTAATTTAGTAATGGAATATGTGTGATCTGTGCGCCTAACTCCAACTAATGTCTAATTAATAATACTAGACTTATATTATCTCAGTGCTCTGACATCAAGATTCTGACCTAGAGTACTCGACTTGCAGTCCCCGAGGAGCTCTTCAAGTTTCTGTCCTGACCAGTGCATCGGTGGGTACGCGAGCTATAAATCAAGATAATCTAGTATGATTTGCCGGTTACGGGGAGGTCATGATTTGAATCCCGGCCACGTATACCGACTATGTGTTTTTCCTAAATGGTTCTCTACTATTTCTTAACAAAGATTGGGTTAGCCTCACTATAAACTCTCTCTATCTTTCATATCCTTATCCCAATAGCATAATTTTCAAAATGCATAATAGTCCTGATATATACTCGTAGTAAGACAAGGTGGAAAAAAACAAAGCCAAGGATCATGTACATTATATTACAGTTAATTCAGTATGGTAGCTATGTAATACTTCAAAATATATTATATGACCTCATAACGTAGGAACTCATATTAATTAGACTTAATTATTAGTCTTAATTTATATTGTAGAAAATTATATGGTAATAGATTGAGATATTTCTTTGTGATGCCAAATTTCTCGCCATGCTTCACGTAAAGAAATAAAACTATAGAATTTTTGTTAACCCTCGCCATGCTTAATATAAAGTAATAAAACTATAGAATTCTTGTTAACTCTCTCCCTGCTTCATGTAAACTGTAAAATGCTTGCTAGCCCTTGTGATTCTTCATGTAAAGTAATAAAACTATAGAATTCTTGTTAACCCTCGCCATGCTTCATATAAAATAATAAAACTATAGAATGCTTGTTAACCTTTGTCATGCTTCATATAAAGTAATAAAACTATAGAATTCTTGTTAACCCTCACCATGCTTCATGTAAAGTAGTAAAACTATAGAAAGCTTGTTAACCCTCGCCATGCTTCATATAAAGTAATAAAACTATAGAATGCTTGTTAACCCTCGCCATGCTTCATATAAAGTAATAAAACTATAGAATGCTTGTTAACCTTTGTCATGCTTCATATAAAGTAATAAAACTATAGAAAGCTTGTTAACCCTCGCCATGCTTCATATAAAGTAATAAAACTATAGAATGCTTGCTAACCCTCACCATGCTTCATGTAAAGTAATAAAACTATAGAATGCTTGTTAACCCTCGCCATGCTTCATATAAAGTAATAAAACTATAGAATGCTTGTTAACAATTTAAGGGTGGGTTGGACTTCTCCCGGTGTAATTTGAGTAGTTGTACGGGGCTCAGCAAGGATAAGCTTGCAAATTAATATTTTTTTCTTTAAAAATATACTTTATAGGCCTGAACAGATAGTAGTAAGACGCAGTGCTAAACAAATATATATATATATATAATTTGATGATACTATTTTTCAGCACATCCTAATATCTGTGTTAGATACCTGTATATTTATCCTAATGGAGTAGAGTTGAGGAAAGTTTATTTTAAGGAAAATGTACACGTAGGTAGGTTTTAGCTCGCCACAACGACGTCGTCCTGACGTGGTGGGATGGATCTGCGCCATCCTCTGCAATGCGAATTGGCTGCTGGTAATAAAATAGTAGATGGTAAAACGAGTTTTATATTGTCCATTGTGTGCTTATTTTTCCCCTTAAGTGGCTATTCTGGTGCCTAAATCCCATTTGTTTAACGCTTATTTTAAACATTTTGGAGCTCAAGAATCCGCTCTCCACTAATGAGTTAGGGATAGACAAGCTTGAATTCAGAAGAAGTGTATTCGTATTTTCGTGACGCATGAATGTAAAATTATTTGGGAACATACCACTCTAGTTACAACCGACCGGGATTCGAATATTCGAATCCCGATATCCCCGACATCAGCAGTTTGGTCTAACATGGGAGTTACGCAAGGACATCTTGATTGATACAAAGTGATATCTGTAAGAGTTTAGTAATTATATAAAATTGATTCTGTTAAATGATTAATCACAATCTTGAAAATAGGAATGTGTGTGTAAACTGAATATCATCTCTGAGGAAGCTGAATTATTATTATTGGGAAACAGCGTTGTCCTCTTGTTTTTATGTGGTCAATCTCTTCTCAAATATATGACAAATTTCGCAACGCTGGTTAGTCAAGGTTTATAGTATATAGCTACTTCTTACCTTTCAACATGACCGGCCCTGTGGTGTAGTGGTCAGTGCACCTAGCTTAGGGGTCCCGGATTCAATTCCCGGCTGGTACCTTGGATACTTTTCCCTTTAGGGAAATGATCCCAATGGTCAGCTGGGTTTTTGGTTAACTAGGCTTAAGTTAAGTTAAGACTCACCCCGGCTCCACAACATCATAATAACCCTCATCTCATTGAGCGTACGACGTGTATCTAACCTTCACACGTGTAGGCCTATATGGGCAACGTTACGTGCCTCCAGAGTGACTAATAATCTACACGTAAGGCACTCGCATCTGGACGTCAAAGTCCCTCCTGGTTAAATGTACCATACGATAAAAAAAACTTTCCGACATAATTGAGAACGAAATGATGATATTGGATGTAATATTCCAAATTTAAATAAAATATTAAGTATTACCTTTAAGATAAAATATTATATCAATTGTATTCAATTGTATTCAATTGATATACAAAACGATGATAAGTTATGCTATCCGACTTTGCTATGTTGACTCTATAAAGATCCACACGCATGCGGACTTTTCATCTTGATCATGAAGTCAGGTTTGGCGGTTACTTGGAGGATGGGGTTAAAATCCCAAACTTGTGTACTTCGGTGGTCTAACTAGATGGTTCTACACTCTTCCTGCATGCAAGTGCAGGTACACTTTCTCTAAAATCTATTTTCCTTATCCCTAACACAATAGGCCAATAAAAATTATCCACATATAACAACAAAGGGTAAAGACAATAAGATTAAAATTATACATATATAATTATGGGTTTAAACTAAAATTGGTGGGCGACAGTCCTAGAAACTACACTTAGGAAGAGAAAAAAACCTTTATCTCGACTAACTCTGACAGTGGAATGACGACTCTTAACACTCGAGACCACTGGGTCTCAGAATATGGTGGGTTTCCGAATATGATGTCATTTTTCAATTTTCAGAATATGATATCTAGATGGAGTAATCCCCACTAAAAGCATAAATAATATCTTTAAATATTTTATTCCTAAATATGCAATCGCGATCAATTATAATAATTGTACAAGTGGCAGCAATAAGTCAACTACCGAGTCGAAGATGGCTGCGTTATCTGATAGCTCGTGATATTAATAAAATCACACACTTATAGCCGACGATTTCCCCACGTCCATCATAAGCTCTGCCTTAAAATATGAGTGAAGAATGACCCTGGGCACGGGAAGAATCCTGCATAGCTCAGTGGTTAGAGCATTGGCGTACTAAACCAAAGATCCCGGGTTCGATTCCCGTGTCCAGGTGTCATTTTTAAGTGTTCAGGATATGATATCTAGATGGAGTAATTCCCACTAAAAGCATAAATAATATCGTTGGCTCTTTGCTTGTTAAATGATGCGATGTTAGTAATAATGACACTACCCTAACTAAAACAATGCTGTACTCAAAATCTCTACAAGAGTTGAAGGAAAACACATAAAATATAACATGAACAATTTAAATAAAATGGATCCCTGAATTAAATGTATTAATTGAAATTACAATAAGAAACTAAACAATTATTGAAATTTTGTTGTGTTGTTATTATTATCAAGTCATTGTATCCACATCCCAATCCTATATATGGAATTCCGAGTAAATATAATTATAATCTTACCAAATAAAACATATTTTATTACATCAATTATTAAACCAAACCAAACATTTAAAAAATAGTATTGTTTGCAAAAAAATAAAATAAATCAATAATTTTGCAGAAATAAAATATTAATTGAGGTTCAAGAAAAAGGTAAAGTATCTGAATGTTTTAATCTGAATGACTTATGTGTGAGAGATAGAAAAACAATGTTGAAGATTTGGCTAGATCTCACCATCAAAATGTGTCCATGTTAAAAAGAAAAAGGTGAAAGGACGTGCATTTATTTCTTCTTCTTAATATTTACACACTCCACAGTTTCTCGATATAAACAGTCTCTAGTTCTTCCCTAGACACTCACCTTTCAATTTGTATAATATATATTGCACTTTTAAACTATTGTTCCACATTTAAATCAAATTTAGCTAGGAGCCACAGAGCTTTGGTTCCTTGTTTTTAAGATGCCGAGAAAAAAAAGACCCCAACATTCTTCCAATAGCGTTTCAGGAATCAAATTTAAAAATGTTATTTTTCTCCCCAAGTCCAAACAGAATATTTATGAATCAATCATAACCAAAGTGAAATGGTTGCCTATGGACTAGGAATGAAATTAGTTTAATATGCAATTTAATATAAAAGCTGAAAATATATTGCAATGAATATGAAAAATGTTTAGAAAAAAGAATTAATAAAATGTTTACTTCCATCTGTCATAATTGAAACCTGCGCTACTTTTAAAGGTAAACATCACTTTCTTTTATTATTTCTTTTATAATTACGAGACGCTTGTTTATCCTTAATATAATAATGGCTGCCACGAAAATAAACAGAGTCAACAAACTTCTTAGAAGATTAAAAATGTGCTCAATAAAAAGGTAAGTGTTTTTTCATATTACAAAACTAGTTATTTTAATTATTTTGAACAATGCTAGACTACCTTCCTTCCGTATTATTGTGAATGGACATAAATTATGTTTGTCATAAGCGACACCACAGCGTGTCAAGCCGCGGACGAACTTTGAGTCACATTTTAACTCACCGAAAATTAATAATAAATTGAAAAATATTTACAAATTAGAAAAATATAAGGAAATACATGGTATGGTGGCAAATAGCCTTACATAAGTATGGTTAAATTTTTATAATCAATATTAGTAATAGTAAGCCATATTAAACATTAATTTGAAATAAGATTACTTTAGCTTTTATTGGCTAAGGATGAATGCCCTTTTTTACCTCATAAGAGATAAATATTTTAAGCTTATTGGAGTGTGTTTAGTTATTTTATTTATTATTTCACCTTTACTAATTACAATACAATTCAAAACAAATACCGTTGTAATATATATTTTTATAATTATTATGTAATACTCGTTATGTGCATAGCAATATGGCTTAGATAACATTTAAACTATCATTTGTTTCCGATTCCCCTTAATTATAGTGAATTTACTATTGCAAAATATATAAGTATTTCCAAGCTGGAAGCTTGATAAAATAATTATAGTGAATTTACTATTGTAAAATATATAAGTATTTCCAAGCTGGAAGCTTGATAAAAATAAAGAAAAGTAATAAAAAACTAATGAGTGCAAATTTAATTAAGAAAGCCCACATTGGGAAAGAGGAATAATGTGGGAAGAATTCAATTCACAAAGGCTACATGTTCTTTCTTTCTTCTGTCTTCTATATTAAAAATAGTCAAATACACATTTAAACACAAATTGAGTAATATCTCGGCATTGTTGTCTTTACCATACAAAAATAAAGTTTATGTAAAGTGTATTCCCTTTTATTTTAGTTTTGTTTGATAAAGATAATAGTGGTGAAATAATACTCTATTTGTTTTAGAATTTGAGTGTTTAGTTGTGTGTTTGACTATATCTACTATAGAAGACATAAGAAAGAAAGATGTCATCTTTGTGCATTGGCTTCTTCACACACTATTCCTCTTTCCCTAGATGGTCTTTCTTCATTAAACCTAACACTTATTAGTTTATTTTTTATTTTTATATATTTTTATCAATTTCCATTTTTATGAAATGATTTAGTCACTGGGCCAACTCATTGCTAACAGGCCTTTAGTTTATAATCCTGACATTCCTCGAATAGTTATCTCAGCCAATTAGATTGCTTCTCTCGTTCTCAAGATTGGTCTAGAAATGGAACTCCAGTAAAAGGATCTAATTCCATGAAAGTAAAAGCAGTTGAGTGTGGCAGGAAAAGATTGGGGCGTCCTTCACCCCCCTAACACTTTCCACGAACAGGCAACACCGTGAGGGGAATTCCCGATGTGACACTCTGTATTCAGAGGAAGTGGAGGGTCAGCTAACTAATTGAGGGACTCAAGACACTTGTTCGTTCCAAGAGACGACAGGATGGGAAACGCAACAACATATCAGGTTGATCAACACGTGAAAACTCGAACTTTACTCGTGTAGGGGCGTAGCTGGAAATTAGCTCTTTACTTTTTAAAAATTATTCAAAGTTGATATTTAATTTCTCATGACCACTCATAGAGAGCGGAGAAGTATTGTATTCTAAAAAAAATAAAACTAGAAATTCTTATGAATATAGAAGTTTCATAACAACCAGAACTCAAAAAAATAGTTTTTATTTTATCAATTCCGTCTGTCTGTGTTTGTTAATCTTGCCTATACCTGAAATGATTTTATCGATTAGGCTGAAACGTAGTATATAAGTTTTGAAAATATTCCTCAGAGGGGCTTTTGAAATTAGATATTTAAATAAAAAATTAATGGAAGTTTACTTGCATCCTTGCACTTTTTAACATTAGAAACCAAATGGTGCATCCCATTTTCAAATCAAAATGACTTTAACGGTGTGTACTACACAAGTAAACTATTGTTAAAAAACTACACAAAAAAGCTATGGGAGTATACTACAAAAATAAACTATTGTTATGTAGGATTTCCCGGTGTATTTATATTAGGGGTTGTTTACCGTTTATACCTGTGAGTGATAGGAACATACATTATAACAGAGAAAGAATTAAATAGGTAACAAAAATAGATTTATTATACAATAACATAAAAGTTGAAATCAGGTTACAATAGCTGAATAAAAAATAGAAAGTAGGAACTGTGGTTGAAGCCCGTTGCATGGGCAAAGAAAAATTAATGCTTTATAAATGTACAATATTAAGTTTGATAGGGTTTAACAACTCCGAAGTTATAGAAACTTCCCGTAGCTCGGGAGAATACGTGTCCAAGACGACACGGCAACAGTCAAAAGGAAGTTAAGTAGATGCAGAGTATTGGATTGCAAAACAGCCGGGCTAGCACCTGACTTCCATCAGAAGGGTCTAAACAAAAACAAGGTGAATTAGATACAAATAAAGATGTGACAACAGATCCTATAATTTTAGAGTTATTAACCGAAGCTCGTCCTAGCTAGCTGGCTAGGCTTGTAATAAAGAACTAGTTTCAGATATTGTAAGAGGACGGACTGTCCATTACATCAGTAAATGGATAAAAGGCAACCAGGTGTCTACACTAGATAGTACTATGGCCGGTCCTTTTCCAGTGGGAACTGCCAGAGCATTCAATAGTACATTTATGTCATTACCCACTCTCTGGGGTAAACATCAAGTTTAGTACACACCAACATTAAATACTAAAACATAAGAAGAGCCAACCAAGGGGTGAAAGATAGTACTATCTGTGTGGGTCACCATACAAACTTAGCTGTGTTCCGCACTTTGCGCACCCAAAATAATAACACAGAAAAAGAGAAGCCAACTAGAGCGCTGTGAAATACTGACCTAATTAGGTCCTCATGTAAAAGCGTTAGGCAACCTGCTTGTAGCCATACAAACATTAGATTATATGAGCATGACGTTCATGGTGTCATATAATACCCTGAAGTCTTATGAACTTAGAGTGGAAGAATGAACTTGAGAAGAAGAGGACTCTACAGCCTGGGTCCTATTACATATAGAGCTCAAGGCTCCTGTATTCAAGCTATATCATTTGGATATAGTCAAAATATGTAGTCAACATTTCTGACTAACAGAAAATTAAATCAGCTATACTCAAAAATTAATGTTAGTCAGTCTTACTAATACATAGCGTCTGAAGGACAAATTAAAAAGTAATCATCTTGATAAAGCAACCACGTCTGATGGACGTGGGACTAATCTCCTAGCTATTTTTACTAACAAAAATTTACATAGTCATATGGACTAACTCAACAAGTCTGAAGGACTTGGAAAATGACAGAATACTTGGAATCAATAGACGATAGTCCCTCTGCATAGAGGCGGTGACACCCACGACCCAACCATCATGGTCAGTAGTATCTTCTACAAGTGCTGGAGCAGAGTTTCCTTCTTCGATGATATCCAAGTGATGAATTACAATCTGTGAGCCTAGGAGTCCCCCGTTATATACTCTTTTCTTGACTAGCAAATTGGGCAAGGTAAACAATGGAATAGGGCAGGACAGGAGAGGGAGTTTTGAAACGGTGGAGAAAGAGTTGCCAAGGAAGTTCGCTAGGGGCGTAGTGATCGTAGCTCGTGGCGTCGCTAGCGATGAACCAAGGACCTTCTGGTCTTTCTTCAATGTTGAGGTCAAGAGGTCAGACGTGCGTTGAAACTGCCACGCCTTTGCTTCCGCCATGCTAGCAGAACAGTTGGTGAAAGCATGGTGATCGTATCCGGGAACATCCACGTAATGTAAGTAGAATCCAAACGATAGGCCTATTATTGCTAAATACATCAGTATTAATTATCTACTCCTGATTCCCTTATTGTAGTTTAGCATTTTGTGCGGATTACAGTTTGTAGATGTCATCTTGATTTAGGTGACGTGCTAAAGTTAATAACTACAAAAAAACTTTGGAAGTATACTACGCGAATAAAACTATTTTTAAAAACTACACAAATAAACTATAGGATTATATTAGACAAATAAACTATTGTTAAAAACTACACATATCAACTTTGGGAGTATACTACACAAATAAAACTATTTTTAAAAATTCCACAAATAAATTATTGGAGTATACTACACAAATAAAACTATTGTTAAATTCTATACAGATTAACTATAGGAGTATACGACACAAATAAAACTATTGTTAAATACTATACAGATTAACTATAGGAGTATACGAAACAAACTATTGCTAAAAACTACACAAATAAACTATGGCAGCATACTTCACGAATAAAATGTTGAAAAATACTTAATTCTTCTATGGCATAAGGAGCTGGAAATTTATGGTCTCTTCCCATTGGGTTTGCCGGTTAGTAATCTGAAAAAATTTAAAGAATAACTCATTCGCGCTGCGTGTCCTTCTCACCGTAATCTACGAGACTCGATTATCACATCAACCTTTTGTATTGAGTACAGAGTATATAACTTATCACTATGTAACCTCCTTCACGCCCCATTAGCCCCATCCGCTTTTTACACCGAATATCTTCCTAAGCACCTTGTTTACGGACACCCTAATACTTTAATTGGTTTTTCGAAATTTAAGGTAGGAGACCATGTTTCACGCTCACAAATTTATGCTGTCGTACACTTGATTAGAATTATGCCTGTGACAGTAAATATTTTACTATATAACATATATACATAACTATTTATTGCTAAATATGGTATTCAATTGGCTCATGTCTGAACTGTATGATAAAAGTAGTTTTAGCCAATTATTTCTTGGAAAAATCCATAAAATTTTCAAGTATGTAAAGGCTTGAGCATTTAAAAAAAGGTTTTTGCATGTAAAATTATAAATAATAGCCTTGTGATAAAAAAACATAGACAATTAGAATTCTACCATCTTACTAATTTTTACTTTCTCGCTATCTTACAGGTAGTATTGTGATCGTCAAAAAAATTGAACTCGAGATTTTGATGAATCTTGACGTTTCATGACTCCCTGAATCCGAAAAGGGATTTTTGAATTTCAGTCTGTCTGTACCTCCGACTAGAGCCTAAACTATTTAACCGATCGGGATAAAACTTGGTATCTAGGGTTTTCACAGGGTTGCCCCGACGATTTTTTGGAATTGGATATCCACCCCTAAAATTAAGGGTAGTTTACTGAAGGGCAAAATGAGAAAAAGTTGATTTTCTCAAAATCGGCTCTAACGATTATGATTAAATTTCATTTCTAAACATTTATAATTATTACAAACAAGATTGCTACTCTCAATATTTCAGCAAAATGACTTTAAGGGCTCCGGTGTGATGCGTAAATTCTCATTTTTTACCATATCTCTGAAACTATTTGAGATATGAAATTACTTAACAATACAAATATGTAGATCTATTTATAATATAAATATTTTATTCAAAACATATTTTTTTCCAACAAATAACTTTCAAGCTATAAGCGAATATATATATATTTTTTAACTTTTTGAACATTAAAGGTTAAGTATTGCGACCGTAAAAAAAATCTAAACAGAAATGTTGGTGAATGTCGACGTCTCTTGACCCCCTGAATGCTTAAAAATGGTCTTTGCAATGCCGTCTGTCTGTGTGTCTGTAAAAACTTAAAATTAAGAGTAGTTTTATAAAGAGTGAAAAGAGAAAAAACAGATTTTCTCAAAATAGGCTCTAACGATTTTGATTAAAGTTAGTATCTAGGCGTTGATTAAGATTATAAATAAACTGGATATTTTTATTTTTCCATGAAAATGACTTTTAGGGTACTTTACAGAAGTGGAAATCTAAACTTTACCGCAACTATTTGAGGTAGTAAATTACTTATCATTGCAAAATAGTAATACTATTAAAAATAAAAAACTTTTATACGAAATACATTTTTATAAAACCAACAGTTTCTGAGATATTGGCAAATATATTAATACAATTTTGTGAGCTTTAGTTGTAAAGATATACTACTTAAGTTTTAACGCAATAATTCTCCAATGCCATAGAGTAATAAAACATAAGTCTCTCAAAAAGTTCATGTTATTTTTCTTTAAACCTCTTAGGAGAAAAGTTTGTACACCAATGATCTATTTCCATTTTGGACTCAATAGTCAATATTTACACTTTTTATTGATAAAAAATTATAAATGAGGAATTTAATATCAATGCGCTGACTTGAACATGTGCAACACCTAATAAAATGTCGATCGGAAGTAGAAATTTTAATACGAAATATTGACGCTTGTGGACCTAATATTAATCTTTTTTTATTGGACAAAAACATACAAATGAGGACATTAATTCTTTGAAATTAAAAATATTAAATTTAAAACCGGGACTCAAAAAATGTTCTACAAAAGTATAGTGCAATTTATGCTTGTGTTTGCTAGTGTATAACATTTAGTTTCCCATATATTACAAGTTATGACTAATATCTCCATTTTTAAACAGTAGATTGAGAAAGTCCTTGTGGGGTTCCGTACCATTTATTTTTAAAGCAGGGGTTTGTGAAAATTTAAAAAACAATCCCTTAGATATGAGTAATTGTCAGCTTTGATTTAGCTCTAGAAAACAACTATCCACAAAAAATGAGATATTAATTTTATATTTTTCAATTAAACACATTTTGGAGTAAAATATATATTTGCTCTTTTCGGTTTGACACTATAGTGCTAATACTTACAACCAAATAACATTATTTGCAACAACAATAGTTAGTCCCAAAATATATTTACTGTAAGAGCTATCACTTTAACAAAATATCACAGTGTTGGTTTATTAAAAGTAAATCATTATTAAATCAAGGCAATAATAGTTTATTAACACCACAAATTACCCGAAATAAATATAATTTATTAATTACATAAAGTAGGTAGACCGATAAAACTAAACACGATACAAGTCTACAAGCACTTGTTGGTACTAGAAGGAAGCTCTTAATTTTTTTACTAACAATCAAGGCCGAACTAAGTGCTGAAGAAAGCTGTAAAATATTTGAGGTGTCAAACTCTTTTCAACGTTCTGACATTATAGTTTTTCTTTTACAAAATATAATGATACAGATATTATTTCATCAAGGAAATATTGTCATCACAATAAATTAGATGTGTTTAAAATAAAATATATCATTAGTAGGGAAGTAATAAATATTTTGTGAGAAATAAATATAAATTGATACTGTAGGTTATCTTTTGTTTTTTAGATACCTTGGAAAGAAAGTATTGTGATCGTAAAAAAATATCTAACTCAAGATTTTGATAAACCAAAAAAGTTGTTTTTGCAATGCCGTGTGTCTGTCTGTACCTAGGGCTAGAGCTGAAACTATTTTACCGATTGGGATAAATTTAGTATCTGGGGCTTTCATATTGTCCCCGCGATGGGTTTATAGAATAAGATATCCAGCCCTAAATTAAGGGTTGTTAACTGAAGGGCATAAAGTGAACAATAGATTTTCCCAAAACTCGCTAGAACGATTGTGATTAATTTGTATATCTAGACACTGTTTATCATTATAAATAAGATGGAAATTCTCATTTTCTTATAAAAATGACCTAGAGGGTATTTTACACAGAGAAAATTTTCCAATTTTCATAATTTCTCCGCTACTATTTGAGATACGAAATAACTAATAATTGTAAAGGTATTAGAGATACAAATCTTTTATTTGAAATCTATTTTTATAAAATCAATAGTTTCAGATATATAAGCAAATATATATACTTTTTAATTCAGGTCTTTGAAAACGAATTTGATTCTTATGATCTTTGGAGGACAAAGATGTTTCTCTTTTCTCAATTTTTCTGTAACAGTATTCCTAGTTCCTAGTACCAAAGAGTAAGTAAGTAACAGTGTATATAATTTGGTTTATGCTCTTTGGTGTAATGTTCCTACAACAACGTATTAACCTACTATATCGTTTCACAAATCTTACGAGTTTTTAGTAAATGTCTATTTTAAGATAAAAGAGGAAGAGAATCAGTGCGGTGCACCGCACCATTTATTTTAACAAGCTTACCGTGACTGTAATATATAGAGTGCAAAGATAAATATGTTTTATTTGCAACAGTTAATGGTAGAAGTGTGTCGTTGCCCCCTATCGTCGTCCTTTAAATCCCGGGCCTGCTCTTAATCTAAATACTATGTTAGCAAACATAAATGAAGCACACAAATTGTTGTAACTATTTTGTGGGAAAGCGAATCCCTCACATTTAACTTTCATAGGCAGCTCTGTTAAGAGGTAAAGTACATTGAGGAATCGTACACGAAAATTATTATTATTATTATTTAGCACCGCATCTTACTACCCGTTCGGGTTATACGCTTAAGTACTAATTACGCTAATGGATTAAGAATTAGGAAGGTTGAAATTAAAGGAAGTGAACCCGCATTTGCGTGGAGAGAGAGTGGAAAACCATTTAGGAAAAACCACCCCCAGTTCACCCGACCGAGATATTCGAACCTCGATCTCCCCGTCCTCAGCAGTCGAGCTCAACACGACTAGCGCGTTATCCAACTACGCCACCGAGGCGGGTCTACACGAAAATTGATCATTGGCTAAATATTTTTAATATCTACCAATGTTGTGTGTGAAGTGACCTTTTTTTTTAGAAACGCGTCTTACTACCCATTCGGGATATAAGCTTTTGTATTAATTACGCTATTGGTTTAAGGAATCAGGTAGGTTAAATTTATAGGAAGTATACCCCCATCTGCGTGGAAAACAATTTTTGAAAGATTACCATTAGTACACCCGAACGGGATCGAGCCCCGATGTTCCTCTCATCGGCTGTCTAGTTTAACACGAGAGTAGAGCCTTAGACCATGTGGCCACCGAGGCAGTTTCACTGTGCCCTTATATCCGCTCAGGCTATCAACTTATTTTATATTTCATCCTATATTTTTATTTAAATTATCAGAGTTGGAACTATATTATTAATTCTGAAAATTGAAAAATGACACCTGGACACGGGAATTGAACCCGGGACCTCTGGCTTAGTACGCCAATGCTCTAACCAACTGAGATATCCAGGATTCGTCTTGTGCCCTGGGTCATTCCTCACTCATATTTTAAGGCAGAGTATATGATATCTAGTGGAGTAATTCCCTACTAATAAGCATAAATAATAGCTCTGGCTATTAATTCTTACTATATTATTAAGTTAACTAGCAATATTTATTCATTTCAAATGTATTTTTCAAATCTAAACCTCAATCCGTTAAGTTCTGATTATTAATATTATAAACGGTGACCTATATACAGGTCATCGAAAAAGTGTTTATTATATTAATAATTATTGTAAATTATAACTATATAAATAATTATAATATATGACATATATATATAGATATATATAAGTAATCGTAAAAGTGTTTGAATGGAACTTAACCCGTTTATATTTAAATTTGAAAAATATATTTAAAATTAATACATATTACTAGTTATATAAATAATATAAACCCAATTTTAATTATGTATATTTATATATGATGATAAATACATATATAAATGTGTTTTAATCTCTAATAGTCTGTTTGATAAATATTTTAAAGCTCATTTAAAATATTTTCAAAAAAAGCAAAATAAGAAAATTATCAAAGCTAGCTAGGCCCAGTTGATTATTTTTAATGAAACAGTAAAGAGACAATAAAGTGCTATCACAATTCATGAAGACTTAGTCAGCTAGGGTTACAGTGTTTTAATACATTATGAAAACAAGATATTCAAATACCTCAAAAAATGTCCATAGGATATTATAATAGTAGTATGGGCGATTCATGGTTCCACCCCTTCATACCGAAAACTGTCTATATCTAAGTCCTTCATAGCGAAAACGGTGTATATTAGTGACGCGTTGTTGTTGT
>CABFWB010004319.1:0-33616 GCA_902151455.1 Timema bartmani
ATTCAAATGAAAGGCCTACGAAAACCACTCACCTTATGGAAATTACCAGTAGAGTTGAAATTCCTGGTAATTTCTTCCCATGCTCTCTTCTTCGCCGTTAAACTCCCTAAATCCGTTTTTTTACTTTCTATAATTTTGTAATTCTTTATTTGTTCCAATAAATATATACGCTCGTCATCGCTGAAAGGTGGAAGTTTACCTTTATCCGCCATATTTCCAAATATCTGGGCGTTTACGATAAGGTTTGTTAACTTAACGAGCAAAATCTTCACTATAGAAGGGGGTGGATATGGGGAATTTTAATGAATTTTATTTCTCACTGGAGTGTGGTACCCCTGTGTACCTCTTTGGATAATTTTATCACGTGACCGCTCACCAGACGTTCTAGCAAGCCATCCACCAGACTGAGCCTGTGCTCAAGCTCACGCTTTGCTAGTACTCTGCCTGTACTCTGGCCGTGCTCAGCCTCGTCCTTGCATACGGGCCTAAGTAACAGTAGCTATCAATGAACAGAAGCTGTCAGCCTCTGATATTCTCCAATGACTAAGTAACCGTAGCTATCAATGAACAGAAGCTGTCAGCCTCTGATATTCTCCAATGACTAAGTAACAGTAGCTATCAATGAACAGAAGCTCTCAGCCTCTGATATTCTCCAATGACTAAGTAACAGTAGCTATTAATGAACAGAAGCTGTCAGCCTCTGATATTCTCCAATGACTAAGTAACAGTAGCTATCTATCAACGAACAGAAGCTCCCAGCCCCTGAGCTCACACCAGTTAGCAAAGCAACACGGAAAACTTAAAATTTTCTTGGAACTATTGTATTGTATTTTTTCTTTGTTTTTCATTGATTATAATAGAGACTTAGAAATATGTTTATATTTAAAACAAATTAATGTATCATGATGGTTCAAGCCCAGAAGCCTCACAGAAAGATTATACTGTCTTCTAAGTTCTAAGCTGAATCATTGTTGAACAAACAAGGTTCGCTTACTAACTTTCAAGGTAAACCAAGGATATATACAAAGCTAGTTTAGCTTAAAATAACTTGATTTTACTATATTAACTTCCTTTAATGAAGGGTACATATAAACAATGTAGCTTTTCTTAATACATTGACAATACTATAAATATTTAAAAGATATATATGAATAAGCTTTAGTTGATATACAATTTGTTGTTCCCCCCAAAGTTTTGTCTCAAGCAAAGGCCCAATTTAACTAAGACTATAGATACTCTTGTTTGTCTTTGTTCCTGCTATATTGTAAATATCCATTCCTCCTTGTTCCTGATACATAGCAATTGAAATACTTTTCATTCGTCATCATTCCTGTTAATTACTATTAAATTTATTATTAAAATCCGCTTATTTCTTTAACATAAAATAGAGTTGGTTTTTTTCTTCGTACTTTTTGTTTGTTCATAAAGTTAGACATGATTACTAAGTTTGTTCTCTATAGTATAGATATCTATCACAGCGCAAATAAAATAAGTAAGGTTACTCTCATAGAAGTATAGGTAAAACAATTATTTTTAAAATATATTCAGATTTATTTCATTTAAAATATTTTAGCCAAAAATGTAGACACTTTTAATAAACTGTTTTCAAATTTAAATCTTATGCACTTATAATATTGGAACTTCTACTAGACGTAAGTTCATACATTTTAATGTTAAACTATAAATTTTAAAATCGGTGAAGAAAGATTTTAATGGTTTGCCTTATTTTAGAGTCTTAGACCATTTTCATGGGAAATTAAAGGTCATAAAAGGAGATGGATGTATAGCAATCAATAAATATTTTAATTTGATCTATCTGTAAAAATTTGGTAAAAATCACTTGAAATAAGTTAAATAAAATATATTTCTTCACATTAACTTCCTCCTTCATACTCCATAATGTAAGCAGTTAAATAAGACTCGGGTTTAAACTTAAAGGCAGAAAATAATATGGGTCCATATTTTGATCTCACATATTTTCTAGCTCAAAATATTATTCTTAGGTCTAGCGTAATAATTTGGCTTGGTATTTCCGCACACAAATATGCATATTTTTAATTGTACACATTTACCTTAGTTATTATTGTGGTCAAGAAATAATTATTCACACATTAATATTGTAGGGAGTTTTATTTTTACAATTTGGTTAATAAATGTTATTATAACATAATATGTCTCCAAAGTTTTTTTTTTACATAGACTTCCCGTTTGAGCTATACGCATATATCTCTATTTCAGAACTGGGGTAGGGAAGAAGAATGACACATTTGTATTAAAAGTACCCTCATTTGCGGAAATAGAAAGTGAAAAGCCATTCAGAAAAAGAATACCCTCAACAAAACTGGCAGGGATTAAGATCTTGAACTTTCCATCAGCAGCCACCCACACTATTTAGCTTCAAATTTAGAACAAGTAACCATTGATGTGCGTTCAGTCAAATGTTAATGTTTTTTGTATTACTTTACATATTATTTGTTCTAAACATATTCTTGAGCATATAAATGTTTTGTATATATTTTCATTAAAAAATAAACTATGTGCATAAACTATAGAGACCTGCCTTTTAGTTTTTTTCCTATTATTTACTTCAGCTGAAATATTTGACCAAACACAAACAGCGTCAACGGTCAATAATACATTACTTTGAGAGCTATTGCCCTCGCCAAAGATTCATTTTTAAAATTTAGTTTCAAAGTAACAATTGTAACCCAAAATAATACCGGTGCTCTATGAAATTTTACGCCAAAGTTTCCTACTATCTAAATTATTGAAGTTGATCCTGTAATGTGTTTTATTTTTCCGTCAGAGTTAAATAAATCGATCAATGAGTATAAATTAAAGCAATGAATTATTTTAAATAGATGTAATACAGCGCATAAATCTAATGTGTCCATTAAAAGTTATTTTAAGTTCAACTATATTTGTCTTTTATTGTGTCAAGTTGGCAGCCACCGAGTCCCCTTGCTTAATGGCGTGGCATGGTAAGCAGGGCTGTTAAAACTGCACTGGTGGAAATTTATCCCAACTTGGTCACATTTCGACTAGTTATTTATTATTGTATGTCTGTAATCTATAGTCTAATCTATAGTCTCTATCAATCTCCCAGTATGCCTACACAAAATAGGAGTCAGTTCATGTAAAATCTAATATTTGTTCACCGCCGAATCTCAACTACATAATTATACGACTCTAAATACCTCCCGTGGAAATATAGTTATATTAATACTTATTAATTGAGTGTTCTACAGATTAATGACATCATTTCATTGGTAGAAATTAAGCTAGCTATGTTTACCCAGTCAATATGTTACTGCTTACTTATAATACAGATTGACTTAAATATTATTTGAACACTCTCTCGGAAGATATTTAACAAGATTAGGTGCTAAAATAATGACCGGCGTACTTGTTGATTGTTTCCTCCTTCCTATCTCCATACTTGTTCAACAGATAGATAGGTGAGCTTTGCAGCCACATGATGACAAGGGGTGAGGTACATACTTGGAAAGAGAAGGCACATACAGAAGGATTTGGACCTATTTTCTTAGAACCAGTATTCTATAAATGGAGGCTCATTGATACCTAACTGTGACCCCTATATATACACGGCCTGCAGTCGGAAGCACATTCTTAGTTCCCAACTAGCGTGTACGGGAATGGATCAGAGTGTATGGTGAGGGGACCAACGTGTCCGCTGAATGGATAAGCGTAATCGGTGAGTGGACCAGCGAGTCCAATGTTCGTGTAGCGCACATCAGCGCGGTGTGTCGTGCGTGGGTACCAGTGGAAATTTACTTAAAACGGGTGACATAGACATCGTCCGTTAGTATTGTTTAGAGACTGAACATTATAAGGGTCTATTAAATTTGATGTTTGATTAATTATTTTGTGATTTCATTTATTTATTAATTGAATGTCCGTATAGTGATATTTAATGTGTTTAACATATATGTTACCAGAAATGTGTGAAATCTAGGCGTTCTATAAAATGCCCACGCTTTCTATATAATGCTAAAGTGTTTTTTGCAAAGTATGAAATAAACGAGATTTGCTGTTGTATTTCATAATTATTTTCAAGTTTTTTGTCTTTTTGAAGTCATGGAATATATTATCAATTCTTTTATCCAGTTCTATGTAAGTCTTGCGCTGTTTTCTTGCAGATTAACCTAATTCCTAGGTTTTAAGTTGGTCAGGTTAGGTTATTTAAAATAGGATGGTTAGGTAAGGTTAGGTTAGGTTAAGCTAGCTATTGTTCTTGGTAATAAATAATAACTGGCTATTCTATACATTTCCTAAGAAAAGTATGAAACACAACAGCAAAACTAGTTTATTTCATACTTTGCTAAAACCACTTAGGAATTATATAGAATGCCTGGTTCACACACATTGCCGTTAACATTTATCTAGATAGTTATAACCTTTTTAGTAACTAATTTACTGTTTAACTCTAATAATATATTTTGTAAATAATTTTACGTCTCTTTTTATTTTATTTCAACCCCTAGGAAAAAGAATTATTGTGATCATAAAAAAAAAAAAAATAACCAGAGACTTTGATTAATGTCGACGTTTCACGACCCCTGAAACTATAAAAGTGATTTTTGCATAGCCATATTTCTGTTTATACCTCGGACTAGAGCTGAAACCATTTTACCGATAGGTATTTAGGGTTTTCATAAGATCTCCCCATAGTGTTTTTGTAATTAAATATCAAACCCTAAAACTAAGGTTTGTTCACTGAAGAATAAAAAGGGAAAAAAATCAATTTTCTCAAATTCTGCTCTAACAAATTTGTTTAAATTTGATATAGACACCTTTTAGCAGTACAAACTAAATGTTAATTTTTATTTTTCTATGAAAATGAATTCGAGGGTACTATACTTAATCATAAATTTCCCATTTTGATCAAATCTCTGCAACTATTTGAGATAGAAATTAAATTATCATTGTAAAGTTGTAGTACTTTTAAAAATAATCATATTTTAAACTGTAATATATTTTTATAAAACCCATAATTTCTAGCTATAAGCAAACATAGGGCCTACATATTTTTTATAGTATTTTGAAATTTTCTATCCATTACAGTTTCAAGTTTATGGCCTAGGTCAGTTTTTTTATCCAAGTGATATATTTTCCACCATCGGCTGGCTAGGCCTGTCATAGCTTTATATGCCTTATAATCTATCTTAAGACTAGGACAGGAACCACATCCATTCCCCGACTATTAATTTATCTATGTGAATGTAGTAAGTAGTCTCGCGCTGGGTGGTCTTGCTTAGACCACGCTCATCCTTTTTCCTCATAGAAATTGGTAAAAATTCAGTGAAAACTTAAAAAAAAAGTACAAGGATCTGTCAAAAAGTGTTGTAAATCTAACGGAATAAAATATTTGATCCTAAAGTGCAACCTGGGAAAGCATGAAAGTTTCGAGGTTTTACCTGCTTCCATGTGGTGTGGTGGGTTAAAAGTAGAACCATAAAATCGAGAAAAAATAACTAGTGTATATGTCGTAAAAATTCGCTTTCCATTACGTAAACCTTAGAAGCTGTTCAAGATAAACTGAACGAGGTCACAGTGGCCTGGGGTCATCTCGGTGCAAGTGTCTGCAGTGAATTTTGTCCACAGGCAACACGTGCACACCTCGTGCAGCACAGAAAAGAAAAGGTGAGAGTAAGCTGTTCATTAATTGGGTCGCGTAAAGTTTTCACGATTATCAGTTTACTCCCACAGTAGCATCTGCAGTGGGAACCTGTGGTAAACGACAGGTATAGTGTGTCAAATTCATATTGACCACTTTCAAACTCTTAGTAATTAACTATAACTTTTGAGGAGGACAAATATAATACAGTACACAATAAGACTAATAACATAAATAAATGGAAATGAAACAGTCTAGCTACATATTGACTACCTTGGGCTAAAGTAAAGAGGAAAGGGTAGGAAGTGACACGTGAGACTATTAACTAAATAGGGACAGTAATATACCATAGGAGGTTGAGGGAATAATGACTCTTTTCAGACCAAGCTGAATTTCAAAATTCTTCAATAGGTGGTAAAATGTATGGAGGTGTAACCGAAGAGAAAAGTTTTAACTAGTTCATGTATGGGGGGTCGATGAAATACTGACTCCTAAGCTGATCTGATAGAAATGCCAGATAGGAAAGGGAGAGCTGCAGGGTTCACCAAAGAGGACACCAGGGAAACCAACAAGGAGGTACCGGAGACGAATAAAGATATCTAGAGGAACGATTATGAGGAGACCTGTAGGAAGATCAGTTATATGCTCACCAAGGTAAAGGCCAGTCAAGAAGCGCAGTCTGACATCAAGAAGATCATACAAGAGCTGTATACAGGAATTGCCTTCAAGGATGGGAGGATAGCCCAACTAGAGATAGAGAATAGCAGATTTAGGCGAGAGCTCAAAAATAGCCAAAGGAAGATAACGCCCAAGCCAACCTTTGCCCAAATGACTGCTGCAAAAACACCCCTAGGAATGTCACTGGCTCCAGCCCAGAGAATTATGAGAGAACAGGAGAGGAAGGTGAGTCAGGTCTTCATATCATCCAATAAAGGGGAGAATGCAAAAGCAATCCAACATAAAGTAATGGGGAAAATAGATCCATCCAAGGAGAGTATACAAATCAGGTTCATTCGACCGGCAGGCAAGATGGTAGAGGTAGAGACTGAGTCAGAGGAAGATACAAATAAGATTAAATATAGAATTAGTAAGATTGAGGATTTATAATATGAGGGGCCGAGGAAGAAAAAACGGTTACTGACAATCTTTAACGTGCCTACAGGAATGACAATAAAAGAGATGAAGACTATTTATAGTCAGAACTTTGAGGGTAAGATAGATAAAAAAGACTTTGAAGAGGGGTTCGAACTAAGATTCAAGACTGGGCCAAGAGAAAGAAGGACGTTAAACCATGTGGTTGAGGTTTCTTTGAAAATCTTGAATCTAATGGTGAACACACAGATTTACGTGAATTTTAGCTGTGCGTCAGTGAAGGACTACTTTGTAGATGCAACAAATGCACATGGCCAAGTTTTTCCCAAAGCAGGATATGGTATGTGGGCAATGCGGGAAGAAGGGTCACAAGGCAGAAAATTGCAAAGTGAAGGTTAAAACTTGCGTCCCCTGCAGTAGCAGGAAAAAAACAAATTGTAAGCACCCTAATCACCGTGAATGTCCTACATACCAGATGCCGTTGGACAGACTTATTCAAAGAACTGACTATTACTAATACAGAATTTAGAGAGATGACAGACTTACTTTCAAAAATAGTGGACAGGCTAGGTCAAATACTTAAGGACATAGGTAGGGCTAAAGTAAAGAGGAAAAAACCTAACTCCCCGTCCAGAGTGAAAAAGAATATGATTAGGGCAAAACAATGTAGAGAAAAGGATAAAACAACTCAAGAGATCAATCACTTATTAATAAAATCTGTGGAGGGAACAGATAAATCAGGGGAAAAAAGTAAGAGTGACCCTCTGAGCGTTGGGAATATTAGAAATGTGCATGTATTTCTTCAAAATATAGCCTTGTACAAGGTTCCGCTTGAATCAGTCGATATAGGGATATTGTATAACTAGGGAGAGCTGAGCATAGAAAATGTTGAGAGGTATGTAAATTCTGCAGATATAGTGATACACCCTTGGACTATAGGGTTATACAAGTAAGTCCTGGAATATCTAAGCCAATACGGTCTGAAAATAACACGAGCACTATACTCAAAGACAATTATAGAAGCATTCATGCGCATAATGTTAAATTGTAGGTGTAAATATGCATATGTTCGGGAAGAGAGGTTTGCGAGTGTTGATGGTACTATAGTAAAAGAATTCTCGCGGTATTCATCAACGCAGAATGAAAGCATATACTATCTCCGGAACTACAAGTTGGTGTTATCTGGACTGATAGAAGCATCTTCTCTGACTAAATACATAAATGGGGGAGAAAGGAACAATAAGGGGGTTCCTTGAAGAGATGGGAATATAGTACAGGAGGGAACAATGGTAGGGTTGGTTGGGCCGTACCTGAGGTATCCAGGAAAAGGAGATAAGCTGTACTGTGGACTTGAGGATACTGAAGGTGTCTTTAAGTGCATAAGGGAGTACTTTATATCATTTACAAAGGTAAATGAGGAAGAACACTTAGAGGAAAATTTTGGCCCTCCTATATCGAGTGTAATCTATGAATTTAGAATAAGGATCATAGTGGAAATGTTGCTGGCAGAAGCCAAATATTAGGCACAAAGGGTAGAAAAACCAGTACACTTGGAAGTAATAGGATTTGGTATGGGAGTTTGGTGTGGGTCTATTTATCAGCAAGAACATTACTATAGGGTAGTAAGAAAGGTAATGATAGAGGAGTCAGTTAGTAGAAAAGCCAGAACTAAACTGATAGATCACATCGAATATCTGTGGATGGATGGCAAAATGGAACATTTCAGGGACCATGAGGTAATATGTAAAAACAAAAACCGGAACGCTAGTAACTTCTAGCAAGAGGCCTCCATATGAAAAGTATGAAAAATACAATAATTATGTAGAAATGGAAAATCAAGCATCCTGGTCACATGCTATGCATGGGATGGCAATAGCTGGCCAGGAAATGAATTCTAGGATGGCCATTACGGGTCGACAGGAGACTTTGCTGCTGCAGATTCTACATACGTAGCCCAATTACGCAACCCAGTGATTAATGTACGATTGCAGGGGAGCTACCGTATTATAGGGGCGGAAGACAAGATAAATAATAGACTAAAGGAAACTCAGATGAAGGAAAAAGGGGATGAAAGACTGGAATAGCTGAGACTGTATCAGAAATGGTATCCATCCCAAATAAGGAACCAGTATTGGTATGGTCAGGAATAAAAAGTGTGGAGGAAAAGGATAAAACAATATCATCGGTCGTTGTGGCAGATAAAGCCAAAATCGAAAGAGACGAAATAGAAATAGAAGGAATGGTGTGGAAACTGTGGAGGAAAGGAATAGGATATACTAAGGAACAAGTGAAATAAGATGAAAAAGAGGGCAAGGACCAAGTTGTGACGACAAAAAAGGCATGCCAAGGAGTGGAAAGAGGCAGTTGTGATAGTACAGCAAATCTAGATGAAGGGGACGTGAAGATTGCTGACGTCGTGCCACACTTCTATCCCAAATTAGAGGAAATCCTTCAGCTATCAAGATTAGAAGAATATCACAACCTTAACCTGGCTCTTCGTCACTTAGTAAGTAAGAGCCATGTTAAAGGTAACATGATATATTTTCTAACACCAGAGGCACAGGACAGAATACAGTTAAAAGAGGCGAATTTGCCCACACATATATCCAAATTAAGGGAAATTGTAAGCAAATTATTTAAAAGAAGGCAGGAAGTGTGGGATTTGGAAGAAGTTTATAAGCACCTCGTTCAAGCACACGGTTGTACCGCGTTCAATGCAAAAGATATATGGCTGAGATGTTACATCCACACGTACCATACGTGATGGGAGAACACAAGAAAATAAGAATCAAAGTAGGACAAATAAATGCAATGCGAAGTGCGATAGTGATGCAAGAAGTGAGGAAGATGGCAGAAGAAAAGGCGTTGGATGTTGTGTGTCTACAAGAGCCCTACAGAACCAGAAACGGAATCATCCCGCATATGCCAAAAGACGCCTGAGTTATATTGAGTGGGAAGTATCAGATGAGTATCGTTATAGTGTTCAACAGGCACACAACAGTAACAAGGATTAAAAAAAAATTGCAATATGAAGGTCATTTGTGTCGAAATTCAAACTGGGATCGGTGGATGTTTACTAGTTAACATATATTTTCAGTTCCGAGAGGAAATAGAACCTTATATAGAACAAATAGAAAAGATAGATGAGTCAGTCCCTAATATACCAGTTGTTTACATGATGGATGCAAATGCCAGGTCTCCACTCTGGCATAGCAATGACATATGAAAGGAAGATGGTATAATAAGAGGGTATAGGGCGTATCAAAGAAGGAAACTACTAGAGGATACAATAGCATCAAGGCATCTGGTGGTAAACCAGCCAGGAAATCCTGAAACGTATGTAGGAAGGGCAGGAGCCAGCTCTAACATTGATGTCACCTTGTGTTATGTGGAAGCAAGAGAACTAATAGGGAACTGGCAAGTGCATGATTGTGAGACATCCAGCGATCATAATCTGATAATTTTTGAGCTCGGTAAAGAAGAAGACAGAGAAAATGTAGACACGCGACTCATTTACAACCTGAAAAGGGCAGATTGGGAAAAGTTAAGAAGAGAGCTGGTACTACCACAACCTCTGTCACAGGGAGACAATATAAACCTAAAAGCGAAGGAATTCACATGGGCCTTGCAGGCAGCTATGATGAAAGCAATACCGGTTATGAAGGAAGTCACGAGCTGTGTAGGAAATCGACCATGGAATGAGCATCTGCAAAAGTTACGTAGGTATGCAAGGAGAGCAAGACGAGATAACAGAAGATGCCTATAACCAGCAGGAAGACTCTTACTATTGAATATATACCGGAAAAGGAAGTAAGAATTCGGAAATACAATAAAGATTGTTAAAAATGATATCTGGTAAAGATTTGTTCAAGAAGAATTGAGGAAGAATGCATGGGGTGTAACCTTTCAGATTGCAGCAGGGAAAATTAGACCCCCAGCTGTCATTTCAAAATTCAAGAAACCAGAAGGTGGAATGATTACCTGCTGGGAGGAGTCGGCTAGGCTACTAATGGATGTGTTGCTCCCTAATGATAATCCGGAGGAGGGAGATGAGGAGAATGAAAGAGTTAGACAGGATATGAAAATGCCATATAATAATGAAAACGTGATATTGGAACCATTAACACAGGACGAGATTAAAAGGCTAGTAGCAGGAATGAAAATAAAGAAGGTACCTGTACTTGATGGAATCAGGGTAGAGGTGATTCAGGAAATCATTGAACAGATAGCACCCTTTATGGCCCAGCTCATGAATGAGTGCTTGACTCAGGGCAGAATCCCAAATATGTGGAAGCGAAGCGAAGTGGTAATTCTGAGTAAAGGGGAGGACAAAGACCCGCAACTCCCAAAGTCGTACAGACCTAAATGTTTGATGAATGTATGTGCAAAGCTGCAGGAGAAAATGATATGTAAGAGACTGCAAAAACATAGAGTGGAGGTAGGAATCCACCCTCAACAGTACGGCTTTAGGAAGGGCAGGTCTACAGGGGATGCGATCTGTGCTACTGTTAGACTAGTAGAAAAATCGAGAATCTGATCTGAATCTGATAGAAATATTTGTGGACATCTCAGGTGCATTTGATAACCTTTGGTGGCCAGCCTTATTCAAGAGATTATGAGAACTAAACTGTCCGGGGCGTCTCTACAGAAGTTTTAAGGACTACTGTAGGGACAGGTATTCAAACCTGAGATGCCCAGGAATCACAATAAGCAAAAAGTTAACAAAAGGATGCCCACAAGGATCGGTTTGTGGTCCAGTATTTTGGGACGTTGGTCTCGAGCCTGGGTTGCTGGGGATTGAAGCATTCCCTGAGGTGGTGGGAGGTGGTTTATTTTACTGACGACTTGCTGATAGTGGTGGAGGCAAGTTCGAGGAGGAACCTGGAAGAAAAATAATAAAGTACTGAGCGGCTTGTATAAATGTTGTAGGAAAGTAAGACTCAGCATAGTGCCAGCAAAGACAACCTACGTGCTGCTCAGGGGAGTGCTTAAGAGAGATCCTATAATTAAGATAGCAGAACAAACAATTAGAAGGAGCAAAATGGCTAGATACCCGGGGGTGACGCTTGACGAGAAGCGTAGCTTCCTAGCTTACATGGACAACGTATGTGGGAGAGCCTTGCGGGCTATGAATGGGATAATCAGTATAGGGCAGCGTAAGTTACATCTGTACTTAAAACTGATTAGACTATACTATCAGGCGTTGGTTGTGTCCATAGTGGGATATGGAGCAGGAGTGTGGGCACAACAACTGAGAAAGGACAAAGCTAAAAGGAAACTCAAGAGGCATCAAAGGAAAATTCTCATGGGACTTTCTGGGGCCTACAAAACTGTACCAACCAACGCGTTGTGTGTCTCCCTAGGTGTCTGGCCCCTAGACTTAGAGGTACGAAAGAGTGCCGCTGGATATTGGCTTAAAAAAGGGAAGTTAGACAAAGTAATAGAATTAACAACAAAGGGTGTAAGTACCAAGGAGGATATAAGAGATACCATCTTGCGGGAGTTGCAAGCAGACTGGAAAGAGAGTACCACAGGTAGAAGGACATTCCGGTTATTTCCGAACTTACAAGAAAGACTGAGAATGAAGCATCTTCAACCTTCCCAGGGATTTGTTCACTATATCACAGGGCATATCCTATATCGAGCGTCCCTCTTTAGGATGAACTTGAGTGAAACCAGTATTTGCAGTTGCGGAGGTAAGGCGACACCGGAACACGTGATCTTGGAATGTATATTTACTGATGATACCATATTTTGAGGGATTTGGATCGGTGGAGCTACCTCGATGAGATAGTGGGCAGGGTATCGAAAGCAGAAAGGTACAGACATATGGACAAACTTAAAGAAAGAAGACAAAAACAGAATCAAGACTTGAGACAAAACAGACAGTAAGAAACAACTGAGGAAGAAGTGACAATTGAAGACGAGGGAGACGGAGAAGGAGAAGAAACATCAGACTTAAACGAGACGTTTCCAAACTGGTGAAACAAAACACAGAAAATGTATTAAAAGTGAGGGTGGACTAGATTTGGATGGACTCTGGATATATCTAGAGCTCTAGCCGAGGAAAGCGTCTTAGGGATACCAGTGATGAATATCGCTGATGAACCAGGGACGCCAGGAATACAGGCTATGGGAGAAGGAAAGTAAGTGGATACAAATGAGACGTAGGAAGTCGTTCCTTACTCGAAGAGCCCTGCTCGCTTGGAAACAAGCGTGATGCTGGGCTGGAGCTGTCGAGCACTCCAGGGATATCGACTGGCCACGATAGGAAGTGACCAGAGAAGAAAAAGAAAATGGGACTCCCTACAAGGAAAGATATAAACTGATTGTGTAGACGACGGCACTAGGTATAAGTTAGGTTAAGTTAGATTTAAGTCAAAAGCAGGCATATCAAAAGGAAAAAATAAATGTATATAGTCAAAATAACTTAAATAGGGAAAGAGGGACAAGTATAGTTATAAGTTATCTTAAATTAAATAATGGTATTGATATATAGTAGACTGAGCTGTTAACAGGCACAGGTCAAGGTAAATAGGTAACGATAAATAACACGACAAGTAGTTTTAGTAGTAGAAGTTTTATGTGTAAAAATGTTAGATTAACTATATATAAGGCATATTGTAAAATGAACAGAGCAAAAAGTCCTGATTTATAGTAAAATAAGATCTCAGGACAAATGTATAAGGAAATTGAAAAAAATAATAATATTAAAAAAATAAAAAAATATGTGAAAGGGTAAACCCAAATTTGGCTCAACGATGAATTTTCGGCCGTGGCGAGAATTGATATCTAAGACCCTTAGCTCAGTTGACAGACATGTTATCGACTGAGCTAAGGTGTCGGGCAGTACTTTAAATATAAAATTGATTGTTAAAATATTTGGTGGACAGAGATGCATCTCTTTTCTTAATGTTTTTGTAACATTGTATATTATTACATTTATGCTTTAGGTGGAGTGTTTCTGCAACAGAGTGTGTTATTTTATTTTACAAATTTTAAGAGATTTTAGTAACTGTCTTTATCTTAAGATTAAAGAGAGAGTAAGTCTATGCGGTGCAGAGTACCTTCTTTTCTTTAGTAATCAAGACTTGGAATATTTCGAGTGTGTTCTCAATCATATGAGTGATAGCGATAACAATAGCTCGCAGTTCACATAGTGTGCTGTCACGGGCCCGTGACCCCCCCACGCCGTGTCAATATATTTCCAGTAGCCCAAGTCCATTCAACTGTAGGGAAAAGTAGCTTCTAACAATGTGATGGTACAAATAGCTATAATAAATGGTTGTGTTTTATAGACCAGATCTGCATAAAATCTATGATTTCTTTCTTACCTTTTGCCCGTAAAACATTGTATATATATACATATATATATATATGTATATATATACATATATATATATATATATAATTTTATTTAGTTATTCCCAACAAAGTACTTATTATCAATACTAAAAATTATGCAAATTTGGGAACTATTTTCAAATGTTATGTTAACTCTATTAATCTTGTATCTAGCAAAAAGAATGAAAAGCTATATAAAGTATTTAAAATCAAATATTAAATTACCACTAAAATGAATCTGCTTATATTATCCCCTATATTGAACAAATCAAATACCATTTAACTTGAAATAATTTAAATTATTAATGCACACAATCCTCATGGGTAGTAAAATGTGGTGCTTATAAAAAATTGTGAGAAGAAATATTGGAAATGTTTCATTCTATAATCAGCATGGAAACGAACTGGAGCATGCTTAGATTGATCGAATGAATTATTCAGTAAATATGACATCGCTAACAAGGAATTGAACACGATTATTATGAACTATATCAGTTGGGTGACTTAGCGGTATAGGAGTAAGGTGTCAGGCTTTTGTGCTAGGGTTCCGGGTTTCAATTCTCGGTCCCAGCACAGATTAATCTGACTGAAAAACCCTTCCTTTACCTCTGACAAGACGTGTATTAATCACAACTTGTGAATGTGTGGACTGTCAGGCCTCCATCATGGTTCGGATTCCAAGATAAAAGATAAAGGTCCTCCATTTCATCTTACAATCACCCTAACATTACACATTAGCATAATTGTGTACAAATCGAACGGGTAGTAAGACACGGTGCTAGTAATAATAATATATATATATATATTAATAATGTGTATAGACGTGATTAATTTGAATTCCGTTGTTTTGATAATCGCAATGAAAAAACTCAGGTCTTTAAAATCACATTATTTCCTGTGAAACTACTAATTTAATTTACTAATTTGATAAATTAGAATTGTTGGCGTTTTTGTTCGAAATGATTCGAAATAATTAACGATTCAATCGTTTCCACTATGCTCAATTTTATTGTTAATTTAACGGATAGTTTGTTTCTCTAGCCAACGCAAGTTCTGGAACATAGGCTGGGTGCGCACTTGACTAACAATATTCTGAGCAGTTGTTATAGGTGACCGGAACCATCTATATCAAAACGATCCCCGCGAGACATCGTAGCCACATTCACACACCGTACAAAACTAACAACTGGCCGCCACGCTAAGTGTGATCATACTGACCCAATTTCATACATATGTGGTGACTCGGACGACAGCGACTGGCCGCTGGCTGCGTGTGCGTCACTCGTGCCTTCGGCTGTCTTCGCAGCCAAGCGTGGCCGCTAGTCGTTGGTCGCTATAAGCACACACTCTCCATGGTTAAAATTAGAATTAGAAAATACAATCAAGGAGATGTTGATGGAAAGTTGGGTGAAATTTGTTAATGAGTAATTAAGAACTAATCCTTGGGGAATCCCCTACAAAATCTCAATAGGTAAGATTAAACCTCCCTCAACTATTTCAACACTGATTAGAGAAAATGGAAATTGTACTATTAGTTGGGAGAAGACTGTGGAGTTACTGCTTGAAACTCTGCTCCCTGACGACAATGGGAAAGAGGATACGGATGAGCAGATTGGGTGGCGGGAGCAAATGCCGTAAGAATACCAGGAGATCGGTGAAGTTGATCCAATAACATTGGATGAGGTGATCAGATCCATGATGGATCTAAAGAAAGACAAAGCACCCAGGCTGGAAGAAGTAGAGGCAGAGGTTCTCCAGGAAGATAAAATAGAAATCGGCCCCTACATTACAAAGCTTCTCAATGAGTGCCTCGCACAGGGAAGGATTCCGAATATCTGGAAGAAGAGCAAGGTAGTTATGCTGAGCAAAAGGGACAGTAAGAACCCATAGATCCTGAAGTCATAAACGCCAAAATGTTTGCTTAATATATTGGGAGAACTTCAAGGAAAATTGCTATGCAAGTGGCTCCAGCAACATAGAGAAAGAACTGGCATGTATATGCAGCAGTATGGCTTCAGTAAGGGAAAATCAACAGTTGATGCCATAATTAGGGCAATGGATCTGATCGACCAATCTGATGAAAAGTACGTTGTTGGGGTGCTTATAGACATCTCAGGAGCGTTTAATAACCTATGGTGTCCAGAATTATTTAAACAGCTGAGGGAATTTAAATGTCCAAGGAACCTGTATCTAAGTTTCAGGGATTATTGTAGGGAAAGGTATGCAATCCTGAGATGTCCGGGAATAAATTTGCAGAAAAAGTTAACTAAGGGTTGTCCTTAGATATCAGTAAATGAACCGATCTTCTGGAATATAGGAGTGGAGCCTGGCCTTCTGGAGCTGGAAGCGATCCCAGAAACTTGGGGTGTGGTTTCTTTCGTGGACTACCTCCGCATTATTGCACAAGGAAGATCAAGGAAACTGTTGTACATAAACAGCAACAAAGTTTTGGAAGCCTTCAGTACATGTTGTAAATAGAAGACGAAAAACATGCTCTTGAAGGGATTGCTAAGGAGAGACCCTATAATAAAGGTAGATGGTATGAACATTAAAAGAAGTAGAAAACTTGATGAAAAGAGGAATTTAATGGTGCAACTGGAGGAAAAATGTGATAAGGCTAGGGCTATAATGAATAAAATAACAATTATAGGCCAAAGGTGCTTCTGCGTACCCATGAAGACGATCAGGCTATACCGCCAAGCCATCCTTGTCTCGATTGTTGGGTATGAACCTAGTTTATGGGCAAAGGTTCTGAAGAAGGTAATGTTGGAGAAAAGACTCCAGAGGCTGCAGAGAAATATTCTTATGCAACTATCAGGAGCCTACAAAATGGTAGCCACAGGCGCTCTAAGTGTCACCCTAGGAATCTATCCACTGGATCTGCAATTGAGAAGAAAAGGGGCCATGTACTGTATAAGGAAAGGAGATATACCCAGGACTGAGGAGATAATAAGAGAAGGAGTAACCTCAGTTGTATATGTAGATCTTGCCTTGGAAGTGGAGTAGCAGACACGATGGGAGGGGAGTGGCACAGGCAGGAGAACATATCAGCTGTTCCCTAATGTAAGAGAAAGGATGATGATGATGATGATGAAACATCTACATCCCTCCCAGGGCCTGTTCCATTACATTACTGGGAAGGGTCCATGCATGACATGGGACTGACTGAGACGAGACTGTGCGAATGTGGTGAGAAGGCGACAGCGGAGCATTTAGTTTTAAGCTGTATCATAACGCGGGATCTTAGGTGGGTACCCCAGTATGAGATCCAGGGCAGACAGGTAGGGGACATTTTAAGATACCCTACCCTATTGGGCTTCCTCGACACAATTTCGGGGACTATATCACAAAAAGAAAAGGATTAGTATGTAAATAGAATGAAGACAAATAGACAAAACAGATGTGTACACGATGGACGGGAATTAATGTAAATGGACACAACAGACACAGGAAGTACAAATGATGATGGCCAGGACGAACGAGACATAGAAGATTATGACCTAACGAACTGGGCATAAGCTAGGGCTAGACATAGAAAAGGACATGGGCAGATTAGGGATAGCTGATGGACATGATAGAGGTAAAGAGCATGTGGTATTTGACGTTCTAGGATTCCTAGAAGAGCTGGGGATAGGTACAGCGTGATACCTGAAGAAACCTCGTAAGGATTGCTGGGCACTGACAAATAATGTAAAGGGTTGGCACAGTTTGATGGAGGAGATAATCCCGCTGCAGAAGAGCCCACCACACTTAGAAACAAGTGACGATGGGAGTGAGTGAGCAGGTACCTTCACGTCAAGAAGATGAGAAGGCTGTCTGTGGTCAGCAGACATCCGGGACAATCTGGGACAAGAATGGACGTCCAGGATAAAGTGAAACACCAATAATTGTAGAAGGATAATAAACGCTGTTAGTTAGTATTTAGTAATTAGTATCTTGTATTAGTTAGTTATACATTAGAAATAAGATCTAGCCCTAGATGTGGTACCATAGAAAATGGGTGGAGCACCATCTCTGATAGGGCACCTCCCCGGTTAGTGGAGAGGTGTTTGCTCTTTACTACTGGTCTTCCCGGCGAATCTGAAAAATGTTTCAGTGGATGGTGGTACGACCGGTGGAGGAGAGTACCCAGGAAAGTTACCCGAGGTGGAACAACTGGCGTTATATAAAAGGGTGGGACAAGCAGGTTAGTTAACATTTAGATAATAAGCCAGATTGTAATTAATATATAAAAGGAAATAATATTGTAATGGGAAACAAAAAAATCAGCAGCATTAATTAGACCCAAAATACAATTCTATGCATGTCAAATATTTCATTTATACAGGTTGTTCGGAAACTCATCACCAAAACTGCAAATAGTTTGTTTGGACTACAGGTAATACAAAGTCCCTATACACTTACATCCAAAAAGCTATGCTAATACCATTAAATTGTGTTCAAAGTTTCAGAGTATAGTGCCGGAAGAGCATAGCTATTCAAGCATGTGTGTACAGCAGGTTGCATAGGAGCTAGGCATGCAGCACCACACACTTCAACATCTTGGAGCATGGAAGCAGAACATACCACAATTAATAGTAAACAACACACCAGTCCATCTAGAAATGCGAATACGTTCTGAGGGTAATTTTTAACGGTCCTACATCACAGAAAGTGCTCACCATTATTACATGTGCAGTGCCGTGCGACAAACTCCTATGCAACTTGTACACGCATGCTTGACAGCTTTGCTCTCCCGGGACTGTACGTCGAAATTTTGAACACAATTTAATGGTATTAGCATAGGTTTCCGGATGTAAGTATACATGGACTTTGTATTACTTTTGGTTCAAACACGCTATATGTGCAGGTGAGGCTATTAGTTTCCAAACACCCCGTATATCCGAAGAGATATACTTAGAAGTCCAGCCGAAAAAAAAATCCTTTAAAAATATTTTAGAAAAGAGTTTAGTAAAATTATAGTTACCTAGCTTAATTACATTTACCTAAAGACGTCAAACTGAGAAACTTAACAAAGGGACACTAATGGTATTGGCAATAATATTTTGAGACGTTTAAAACGTGTGGTGACAGGTATTATCCATATATGAGGCTAATAGACAAACAGGGACAACAATGTTTGGGAGGTGCTGAAACATTAAGATACATCCATGTGTGTGACTTAAGACTCTCATATACATCCATATGTGTGACTTGCAGGGACATTAATGTATCCATGTGTCTGATGTAACACGTGAGTTTATTAGACTTAAGAGACTCTGCAGGAGCATATACACACGGGTGAGAACGTAAGGGGCACATATGATTACAGTAGAACGTTTAATGACATAGAGCATAGGAGATATTTGCACGTAGAAGTTTATTTTAAGACCAATAGAAAAGCAAATACATTCAAGAAGGTATTTGCAGAAAAATCAAATGATAGAACAGTGGGGAGGATGTTGGAGAACAACATGAAAAAATATCTGGCGTTAAAGAGTGATGGGGACAATACCAGCGTAATTTTAAATATTTTCCTACAGTAGTTAAAATAACAGTCTCATTTACGAATAGTAACTAGCCTGTGTACCCATTCTTCACACGAGGAATCTAAAAAGTGGATTTCTTATTTTTAATACATTAAATAAACCCCATGAAATAGTAATCAAATCTTAAATTATGTTCAAATATTAATCATTTATTGGTTTAAATTGTGATACAAAACGTGAAAAAGGGCTTAGTGAGGGTACGTTTATGCTGCAGTCTGATAATGGATTCTCGTGAAGCACCTCGCTGCTCACCAGGCACCTCGCTGCTCGCCAGGCACCTCGTTGCTCACATGTATATTTGATGCTCACCAGGCACCTCGCTGCTCTCATGTATATTTGATGCTCGCTAGGCACCTCACTGCTCTCATGTATATTTGATGCTCGCCAGGCACCTCACTGCTTGAATGCATATTTGATGCTAGCTAGGAACCTCACTGCTAACATGTATATTTGATGCTCACATGGCACCTCGCTGCTCATATGCATATTTGATGCTCGTCAGGCACCTCGCTGCTCACATGTATATTTGATGCTCGCTAGGCACCTCACTGCTCTCATGCATATTTGATGCTCGCCAGGCACCTCACTGCTCACATGTATATTTGACGCTCACCAGGCACCTCGCTGCTCACATGTATATTGGATGCTCGCCAGGCACCTCGCTGCTCTCATGTATATTTGATGCTCACATGGCAACTCGCTGCTCACATGTATATTTGATGCTCGCTAGGCACCTCACTGCTCACATGCATATTTGATGCTCACCAGGCACCTCGCTGCACACATGTATATTTGATGCTTGCCAGGCACCTCGCGGCTCACAAGTATATTTGAGGCTCGCTAGGCACCTCACTGCTCGCATGCATATTTGATGCTCGCCAGGCACCTCGCTGCTCAAATGCATATTTGATGCTCGCCAGGCACCTCGATGCTCACATGCATATTTGATGCTCGCCAGGAATCTCGCTGCTCACATGTATATTTGATGCTCGTCAGGCACCTCACTGCTTGCATGCATATTTGATGCTCGCTAGGCACCTCGCTGCTAACATGTATATTTGATGCTCACCAGGCACCTCGCTATTCACATGTATATTTGATGCTCACGTGGCACCTCGTTACTCACATGTATATTTGATGCTCGCTAGGCACCTCGCTGCTCAAATGTATATATGATGTTCACTATGCACCTCGCTGCTCACATGCATATTTGATGCTAGCTAGGCACCTCGCTGCTCACATGTATATTTGATGCTCGTCAGGCACCTCACTGCTTGAATGCATATTTGATGCTAGCTAGGAACCTCACTGCTAACATGTATATTTGATGCTCACTAGGCACCTCGCTGCTTGCATGCATATTTGATGCTAGCTAGGCACCTCGCTGCTCACATGTATATTTGATTCTCGCTATGCACCTCGCTGCTCACATGTATATTTGATGCTAACTAGGCACCTCGCTGCTTGCATGCATATTTGATGCTAGTTGGGCACCTCGCTGCTCACATGTATATTTGATGCTCACCAGGCACCTCGCTACTCACATGTATATTTGATTCTCGCTAGGCACCTCGCTGCTCACATGTATATTTGATGCTCACTAGGCACCTCGCTGCTCACATGTTTATTTGATGCTCACATGGCACCTCGCTGCTCACATGTATATTTGATGCTCACATGGCACCTCGATACTCACATGTATATTTGATGCTCGCTAGGCACCTCGCTGCTCACATGTATATATGATGCTCACTAAGCACCTCGCTGCTCACATGCATATTTGATGCTAACTAGGCACCTCGCTGCTCACATGTATATTTGATGCTCACTAGGCACCTCGCTGCTCACATGTTAATTTGATGCTCGTCATGCACCTCACTGCTTGAATGCATATTTGATGCTAGCTAGGAACCTCACTGCTCATATGTATATTTGATGCTCACTAGGCACCTCGCTGCTCACATGAATATTTGATGCTCACTAGGCACCTCGCTGCTCACATGTATATTTGATGCTCGTCAGGCACCTCACTGCAGGCATGCATATTTGATGCTCACCAGAGCACCTCACTGCTCGCACGTATCTTTGATACTCATCAGGCACCTCGCTGCTAGTATGTATATTTGATGCTCACTAGGCACCTCGCTGCTCGCATGTATATTTGATGCTCGCTAGGCACCTCGCTGCTCACATGTATATTTGATGCTCGTCAGGCACCTCGCTGCTTGCATGTATATTTGATGCTAGCTAGGCACCTCGCTGCTCACATGTATATTTGATGCTCACTAGGCACCTCACTGCTCACATGTATATTTGGTGATCGCTAGGCACCTCAATGCTCACATGTATATTTGATGCTAGCTAGGCACCTCGCTGCTCACATGTATATTTGATGCTCGTCAGGCACCTCACTGCAGGCATGCATATTTGATGCTCACCAGGCACCTCACTGCTCACATGTATATTTGATGCTCGCTAGGCACCTCACTGCTCACATGTATATTTGATGCTCGCTAGGCACCTCGCTGCTCACATGCATATTTGATGCTCACCAGGCACCTCGCTGCTCACATGTATATTTGATGCTCGTCAGGCACCTCACTGCTTGCATGTATATTTGATGCTTGCTAGGCACCTCACTGCTTGCATGTATATTTGATGCTCGCTAGGCACCTCACTGCTTGCATGTAGTTTGTTATTTGCAATAGAGCATTTAACCAACAGCTATTTACACTGATTTAACATGTCTCCATGGAAGTATATCTGTGAGTTGAACAATTCGTTTTTCGTGCTAAGAAGCGATGATGTCTTTGTCATTTGATGGCATTGAAAATGATAAGTTCTTGACAAAAATGTTGTTTTTGACAAGGAGAAAGAAGAAAAGGTACAACGAGTGCACCCTTTGGATCAATAACACCCTCGCCAAGGTTGGTTTCATCAGTGCTATAATAAGCCCAATATTCATCCACATTGGTTTATCAGGCACTTAAGGATATCACAACCATCATTTCCGGTATATATTTGTTATCTTATTTAACCAGGAATTGTGAACAAAACACGTAACTAATGAATAGAAAAAAGAAAAATTAGTAGGGGGCTTGCAGAGAGACTAATCAATCAGAGCACATGTTTCAGGATGCACCAATAAAGATAGTTGGTTGTTTCAATATAGTCAAAGATTCATGTGCACAGCTCAGCGAGGATTCAGCATAAATGTACCCTAATACACAATGTGAGTGAAGTGGACGCTTCGAGGGATTCTACTATGAGCAACAGTATGTTGCGGGATTACACATCGTGGGGTCATTGGCCCGTATTTCTTCAAACAGGATGGTCAAAGTGTTACGGTGAATTCAGATCGCTATGTTTTGATAGTAAGAAACTTCCTCAGACCTCAAATGCGAAGAATGCAACTGAACAATGCCCAAGTGTGGTTCCAGAAAGACGGGGCAACCCCCCATACATCATGGGTTTCCATGGCAGTGCTTAGAGACATGTTCCCACAACACCTAATTTCACTGCGTGGAGATATCCCATGGCCAGCGCGGTCACCCGATCTTTCAGCGTGTGACTACTTTTTGTGGGGTTATCTGGAGTCGAAAGTTTTCATTGATAAACCACGCACTTTGGAAGAACTCAAGGCTGCTATCGAACGTGAAATTAGGGCAATACCGATAAACATGCTTCGTGGTGTCATGACTAACTTCAGAGAAAGACTTCAGCTATGTGTGAATGAAAATAGAGGACATTTGCAAGACGTTATTTTCCATACCTAACTTATGTTTTAAAAATTTCATTGTGTAAATAACAATGGCAAAATAATGCTGAATTTAATGACAAAATGTAAACAATTTTTGGTTAGAAAATTCAAAAGTTATCACACTTGCAAAACCGTCATATTTTTCTGCCACACCCTGTAGTTATATAGATAGTAGATGATAGACATATTTTTTTCTTATATGATCATACTATCGAAATTGATATTGGATGACACAATTTAAAACTACAATTGGTGAAAATAGTTTCAAAAACTGTTTTAGCTGTCAGATACCGTACCTAACTTCATATAGCAATAGCATTGTAGGGGCCTAACTGGTCGTAGCCTCTTTAACTTAAATGAATTATTTGATCGGAAACTATTTTATTATTTTTGCGTATTTTACTAAATAATCAGAGTGACCTGGGGGTCTATGGGTAAGGTGTCAGTCTTCTGTGCTGGTGGTCCGGGGTTCAATCCTCGGTCCCGGCACAGATTTATCTGACTGCCAAACCCTTCTTTCACCTCTGATAAGACGTGTACTAATCACAACTTGTGATTGTGTGGAGTTCCAGGCCTCCACCGTAGTTCAGATCTTACGTTAAACTGTAGGTCCTCCATTTCATCTCACAATCACCCTACCATTGCACATTAGCGTAAGTGCGTATAACCCTAGCGGGTAGTATGACGTGGTGCTAATAATAATACTTAATAATATTTGGTCAGATATAGTGTTTATAAAACCCTAAATCTTCTGAGCAAGTTGTTACTTTCATTATTCTGTCTCGGTCTCATTTATTGATCTGACAAATATGAACTGGTTTATACGCTGATTCAATGCTACCTAAGCCTTACAACTGACGGTGGAACTGTTGAGGATCCAACCAAACTTCGGGTTGGCTACTTTACATACATAGGACCTACATGTAGTTTTTTTTTTATAATCAGCCCATCTTACTATCCGTTCATGTTATACGCATATATACTAATTACGCTACTTAGCTAGTGAAGAGGAATGTTGAATTTAGAAGAAGTTTACCTACATTTTCTTGGAGGAAGAGTGGAAAATATTTTTTGGAAAACCACCCTCATTACACAAAACAGGGATTTAAACTCCGATCTCCCTGTAATCGGCAGTCTGATCTAACACAATAGTGACGCCTTAGACCATGCGGCCACCAAAGCATACATATAATTAATTTAAATTTATTTTTTTAATTTTTGAGAGGGGTTGGACTTTGAATGGAACTGACCTCTTCTTCCCACTCTCAATGTAAGCACATAATTGGTAAGTCTGTGTTAAATTCAAGGGCGTTTGGAACTGTTTTTCAATACTCATGCTTTGCAGCCACTGTCCAGAAGTGGATGGAATGGCAGAGAGAAGCTTTTTGGGAGAAGAAAGGAGTCAGAAAGAGCCTATTATCACAGCAATGAGGATGGAGATTACCTAAACTCTTTAAATTTGTATTGTGATACTATACTAGTACTGTATTTTGTAAGTATACTTCAATCCCATTATTCAAATCTTAATATTAAATACTCATTAATATAGCCAACTTAGAGACTCTAATATTTTTGGAATATACTCAATGCCACAATAAAACCTAACCTTAAAAGATATTCTTCCTTTAAAATTATGTTTATTTATTTTAAAAATTTAACTAAACGTTTAAATAAAAGTGTTGAATTGATATAAAATGTTATTATTAGTCTACATTAATAATAAACCATATAATTACGAAATTTATATGAATGCTTACATTTTTACGCTTATTAACTTTAAGATATTTTTTCAACTTAGACCTGTACAAACGTATTTTTCATAACAAAATAGAATATTTAAAAATTATTATAATACTTCTTATTTGAATAAAGTATATAAGAATTTGGAAAAAACATCATTATATCTAATTTTCCATAACATTTTCTTGACAAAAAAAAAGTGAAATTGAAATTCTTATTTGTTAGAGTATGTTTATAAAGTAGAAATATGTTATTTAAAGTGCACTTTCTGAACTAAGGAATTATATTAAAAACCAACTTTAAATTAACATAGCTCGAAATAAGCCTGTTTCGGTGGCTGAATAATCTGAGCTATAAGGCGTTTCTCTCTCAATAGAATATACTGGCTATGATGGGAATATCGGGGCTCGAATCTTGGTTAGGTATAATGAAGGTGGTTATCCAAAATTATTTTCTACGCTCCCTCCATGCAAACGCGGTTAAACTTCCTCTAAATCCAACCTTATTCACCCTTAACCCACCAGCGTAATTAGTCAATCGGTGTATAGCTGAACGGGTAGTAAGACACGGTGATAAAAAAACTCTTCAGAAGACTTAGGCCTACACCCAGTTTACCAGCTAATGGGTCATTTTTGTGGAAGAAGGTCCAATTTTCAAATAATAGGTTATATAATTATATTAAGTCTTGTCGCAAATATAAACTGAGAGCCTTAACTAAGTAGACAGACGCGCTAAAAACTGTTCTGAGGTATAGGCATGAAAATAATGTTAAAATAGTTTATTTTTTCATTTTGTCATACTACTTTGGTTAACCAAAGTTCAATACTGTAGCCCTAACATTATTTATTCAGTGGTTATTATATTTTTTAGCTCGTTATTTAGGTTAAATTTTTATATTTATGTTTTTATTATAATGAAATAAGTTACTTTAAAAAATAAAAAAAAGACTTGTAAATATTCTGGTATCTACATGGTGGATAATTAAGAACCACTTAGGCTAGAAATCATCCTCACTTGAGCACGTTGCGATGGATGGCCATCTTCCCGATTTGCAGCCAATTTTATTTCGGTGAAACTTGTTAAATCAAGGATCATTTGTCACCTTGAAAAAAACCCAAAACATTATAATATTACATCGCACGTTGTTTTGTTTAAATAGTGTAAATGTAGGCACATAGGGCATTGTACAAGCTCATCAGATTTAAATAGTGAGAATATGCTGACATTAGTGCATTTGAAGGTTGAAACTTTTACCAGTCTTAAGATGGATATCAAAGCTATCGTTCTCTTAACAGGAATTCTTCTGGCACTCCTATACGAGGTGAGTTCTTTGAAAATTAATTCGATATTGTGCTATTATACTTGAATGATGTTTTAACTAAGTGCATATCAAATTCTATTACAAATTAAGAAATATACTATAACAATATAACAACAATGTTTCTAAGACTACATATAATTATAAAGCATTAAGTGGTGAATATACTAGACATTTTATTTGAAAATTTTATAATATTAATTAAATATTTTAACCATCTAACTAACTTCAAATAATAAGATAAAAGCAAAATCATGAACAATGCAATGTGCCGTAAATATATGGAGACTCAAACACTTTCCATAAATGTTCACCTTTTAAATAATTAAAAATCTGTAGAAATGTATTGCTTTACAATCATTTACTGCTTATCTAGTTTTATAGTTCATGAGAATAATATACCATTTTTGAGCAAACAAATATGTGTAGAGTTTGTAATCTTAGCTAAAAACAAGAATAGAATATACAACTTAAGTAGAATTTATGTTAATAGGAAGTAGAGAGAATTCATTGAATCAGATTCTCTTTACATTGAGCTGTAAACCGTAAATATGTACATAGTTTTTCCTGATACCATTGAAAAATTCTATTCTCAAACTATCTATAAGCCTATTTTTTTACACAGAACGTTTATAAACTTTTTTTGTTAATAAAATGAACAAAAAATATTGTAAAATTTGAGAATCTTTGACTGGAAACTTGCTTCATTCAAACGGGGCGCCACGAAGAGAACAAAGTAGTTAAAAGTAGGCAGCTAAAAGACGCGTTATAAACAGCATTTAAAAAGAAAATTAGAAGTTTATACTCCGTTTCCCCTAGAATGTGGCAGTCTTACGTTGATCAATTACAATATGACCCTGTATTATACGCTGCGTTAATGTTTAACCACCAAAGTAAGTCTACTACCTACCGTTCAAATTATTATAAAAAATCTATAAATAATGAGATCTCCAGTTCGTCTATGATAAGAAGTGATAACCTTCAATTGCACAGTAAATTATAATCTTGAATAAATCTGCACTTCTACCAAATGATGACAAACCTCTCAATACAAAAGTGGGTGTAATACGCTTGCGAGCATTTACTACCAAATAAAACCAAGATTTTCACCAATGGAGAGAAAAGGGGGATTATCATTTTTAAAACAATTGATAGATTGGCAATTGTTTATATATACTTTGAAGTTGATTTAATAAACATTCCACTTAATTCAAAGCTTGAATTCTTGTGAATATAATAGCTTGGAACGGGTGAAACAGCATGGGATTATAAAAAACTAATTGTGTATCTAAAGTGCGTTTTAGGGGAGAGTCATTTCCTGTAACTAACTGCTGTGAAAGTTTTTATAAACAGTTGAATGAATAGCACACAGTAATACATAATTATGTAATTATTATAGTAACGTTTATAAAAATTTTGACAAGCTTTAAATAACCTATCAAACACAAAATTGCCATGCCAAAACAATATATTGTTAACTATTTACAAATCCAACAATATAAATCTGAGATTGTTGAGTTAGTAAAAAAAGTTAGTCATAAACCTTGAAACCATTAATCAAATCTATAAATATCAATTTATTTAAGTTCAAAATGGTCTATAATGCCTAAAATTACTAATACAACACAAACTAATCACTCCTAAACTCAGATCTTTACTAGACTCTTTTAACTAATCTTCATCTGTCCACCAAGGGAATCATATTCATTCTTAGAAGAAAAAGAAAGGCAAAATTTAACGGGCTTATAATTCCACAGAAAAATAATTATAGGCAGATATTAAGAAATCTCCGGTTTTGTGACTTTGAACAAACAAACGTATGGTTGATTTTTTGTGCTTCCATTTTATTTATTACAAATATCACGTAATTGTTATTTCCAACTTTCCAAATGGAAGAGAACGACACTATCGGTTAAATTTATAAAGCACCTAGCTCCCACTAAATATGATGGGATTCAGTCCCCAAAATCAGAAGGGAAATGTGTTTTTAATAAAAGTGTTTTCCACTCTTCTTCTAAACAATTCCATCTATTTAACCTTTTGTATTATATTGCTATTATATAATTTCCAACTATATATTTGTAATGAGTGTTTATGTTAGAAAGTTATTTAGTTGTGGCTCTAGCTATTATGTAGTTGCTGGCTTCTTCCAGGTTGAATGTTATTCCTTCAAACATGGTATCCCTTTAAGCGAAGAAAAAGATTTCCCAGATGATTCAACTTCGGTTGAGGAGCGACATAACGTCAACCATAGAAGAAACTCATCTAAAAAAGAAAACGGTGTATCTCAAAGGGCCATCTTTGATCTAATACTTGGCATCCTGAACACTTTCAAAGTATCATCTGAGAATAGAGTAAAGCGAGCTAAAGAGAAAGAAGTGTATTTTATAAACTAGACCTATTAGTAAGACAAACTTGTTAACGAATTAGTAGCAAGTTAATAATGTATATCATGTTTATGTGTGTATGTGTATATATGCATAGTTTTATAGCTTTATCCCTTGTAAATATGACTGGTAGATGTAAATATTGAGAAGATGTTTTTCTTATTAATATATTTAACAAAAATACATGTACGCGTTAGCTTATTTTTTAACTACATGGTACTCAAACATGTTAGGACCCGTATTAACATATCCTAATACATATTTGGGAACTCTTACTAGGCTAAAGGAATTGACTGATATAGAATGTCCACTAAAACACAATGGTTAATTGTGTAGTGATAATCAACATGTCAAATGGATGGATGTGTACACAATGACTTAAAGGAATGGCTATATGGTATAATTTAAGTGTGAAAAAAGACCTTTCAGATGTTCTTTCATATCGAATTCCATGTATATATTTGCTACCATATAATTAAATAGTAATACGGATAAATAGGAATGCAAAATAGCGTCTAAATGAGAGGTAAAACAAATTGAACTCTTTATAATGGTAATAAATCCTAACTTGTTTATGAGTTTGGAGGGCAGGAGTGCCAACATGCACTAAGCGTTCTCATAAAGTATAGACAGTAATTATATTTTTTACACAATTATAAATTATAATGATATTGTACATTCACATCACCTTTCTATAATGTCCCTCTTATTTTCAACAAACTTAATTCATCCATCCACAAACCTTTGCATGCCCTTAGAAATAATAGTGTTTCTTAAGTTCAAGGCACGCATGCAGAACTTCTCTCACTTATTTTTCACGGGTGAAAGGCAGTTCTTTCCAAGCGTCTTGTGTAATCATAACAGGGGTTGAGCAACATATTTTGGAAGGATGCTACAATATTGCAGGATAACTCCCTTCCATGCATTGCCCGACATCATTGTAAGCTTCCACTAACTTAGCTTTGAAATGTTGAAGATCCTCCATATAACTCAGAGCTGTATTATTATGATCGACACCTGTTTTGTCTATTTGAAGACGCTCGGAAAGAAATCCCTTTAATAGGTGACTAGGACGTGAGGGAAGCTCTGCTTTCATCAATGAATACTCGTCAATAGATCTTAGCAGATTGTTGAAAATATGTGATTGTGCTCTTCTGGGAGTTGTATTGGGATCCATCTTGCAAAACATTTATGAAACACAAGTAGCTTGAGGATGATTTCATGTGCAAAATTAAGCCCATCGCTAGTCAAAATCTAACTCTTCTGAATCATGGCATAGACTCATTCAATATTTTTCTCTTTATGGTTGTAGACAGGAATCATAACGATGTTTCCTTTGTGACACTTGTGCTGCCAATTATGAATATGGATACCCCCCATATTCATATTGCGATGAAACTCCACAGTTGATTTTCTCCTCTGGTACACTTTCATCCCACCAAAAGCATATCACTGCACGCTGCTCTATTTGATGCACATGGAAAACATGGTGGCCATGTTAGCTCTGCTTCGACGATATTTCAATAGGACTTCAGGTGTAAAGTAAGCTATTTACAATCATGCAGAGAGTTTGTGCTTCTACCTGTGCACAAAATAAGCAATTCAGCAAATACGACGAATTTTAAAATAAGTCATTGCTTTAACTTTCTCTCGAAAAGGTGATAAGAAAGGTAAAAATGTCCTATCAATATTACCAGTATATCCTATGATATATTGTTAAATACAAATTAAGATAATATTTAATATGCATAATTACTTTCAAATGTTAAAATTTGAGCCTATTTGTGTTTTTAACAACCCTTTAGTGATATAACAAAGCTTAGTGATAATAATGTTACTCCAAATAACACACGTAATTATAATGGCCAGCCAAATATTACCTATACTATTTGTTTCAGACCATTATTAACATTAAGAGCTACAATATATTCCAATCAATGCCAACTAGTGGCCATCATAAAGCAATTTTAGAGAATGAATACGTTAGAAAGTTGGTGTAAACGTTATTCAATAAGATATATTTTATACAGATTTAATGTTTTGACATTTTTTTTAAATACTTAGAGAGAAAATATATTGAGTAAATAAATTGCATTTAAGCCTAAATGTATACTTTTTGTAAAATAAACAAATTTTCTATAGATTTCAAGAACCTTTTTAAATAAATTAAACTGCCACTTAAATGTATTATTTAAGGCCATAAATCATAATAAGACAATTAAAGTGTGGCCATACCTGTTTGCTAAAATCATTTTTAATATTTGAATTTGAATTTTAATATAGTGGGTCCTAGTTTTTTTATTGATAATACTTTTCATACGTGTGTGTGTGTGTGTGTGTGTGTGTACATAAATATTATGTTTGATGTATATATGTATACAGTTCAAAGCAGTGGCGGAGCGTGATCTTTATTTAATCATTTAAGATTTTTTAATTTAATTTTTAAATATCATTAGAATTACAAAATCACTAAACAAATCTAAAAAGAGAAACAATAAAATAATAAAGATTTTAGTTAAACTTACCACCTTAACTTGTACTAAAGTTGGGCCTATATGTCTCTTAATGCCAGTTCATGAGTACCACAGTATTTTAGGCATTGTGCCCAATAAATGCATATTTTTGGCACCTGTTCATTGTGTTTTTGGGTTGAAATTTTGAACGCGGAATTTATTTGTGATTCAATTTTACTGTTAAAATATTTTAAACTTAAATGTATTTATAATATGAGACTTAGATATAGTAGGCCTACTCAAAAATCTATAGAGAAAGTTGATTGATAAATTTTTTAAAGTTGGTTACTATAAAACAAATAAAAAGTATAATTATGTTAAATTTATAGTAATAACATAATTTGTCAAAATAGTGAACATAACACATTCAATAAAAATAATTTATCATCAATTCAGCAGTTGACCAGGTGATGACAAGTCTAAAATATATTGAACACGTTAAAAATGTTTCAAGCCTTACATATAACAAAAGAGGTTAAAAATACAATGTTAAGTTCATGTGAGTTCATATTTCAAATTATAAAAAATTTTAGGTAAATGTTAACATCTGCGAAAAGATTGATATTAATTGGTTGAGTATTAATATAAAACGACTTTATAGAATAAATATTTAATGAAACTACGTCAAAGTATAGATAAGTAATAGAGCTGACAAGTATAAAGTTTGACAAGTACAAAATTTTAATTTATAGGTTAACCAGTATTGGAAAGAATATAATTGGTGTGGAGAATTTTGAAATATTCTAAGTCTTATCTGATATTTATTCCCGTTACTCCTTTTTACAGTTGCAGCGTTAGAAGACGCTGGAATACTCAATCCGACATGTTTCGACACATTTGTGTCATAATTATGGTAAATAAATCGTAGTGATTGACACAAAGTGTTTGTACGACGGTGAGATGTTAAATGTATTTCCCAAATGAATTTGACATTTCTCAGGTTTTTTAATTATTTTACGTAAATGTTTAAGATCCTTACGGCCTACCGCTGTCCACAACCACTCACGACCAAATAATAAACTAAATAAACTCTGATTTTCTTTACTCACAGTTAATCACATTGTTTACCAAACCAATAATTAGAAGAAGTTATTTTTTTACTTATCATCCACCTGCATAAATGTAAAGTCACTAAGCTGATGTACTCCTAACCATTTAATTTCCAATTTTTCTTGCAGTTTTAATGAAGAAAACGGAGTTTTTAATACAGAATTTACTTTATTCATTTTAATTAATCATTTTCACGCGTCATCTTACTTCTTGGGCCTTAACACATACTAAAACAGATCCATATAGACAAAAATACAAGATATAGACCATTTTTATCGTATAGCGGGCCCGCTTAGGCTGGACCCATCCATTTTCTAATGTAAGCTAGCACCGCAATAGCCCTGCTCAGCTTCTATATTCGGTCACTCTAACGCTGATACAGTCCTCACGTGACGTTTGGAGTGAGGAATGAATCATTTTGATTTGCTTGAATACTGTATAAAGCCACGTCCAGACTAGAACAGAACAACGAACCCGAATATTTCCACGAACATGTTCGTTGTTTGGTTCGCTGTGACCGAATGTCCAGACTTTAACAGAACTTGTTCGCAAACATGTTTACAACGTGTTTACCATAGTTGGTTAGCTTTAAATTAATTTTACTAACGAATAAAACAGATATTAAATTAAACAACTGGAGAACCAAAACGCTTGTGTGTGTGTTTATTGTGCTATATTAAACCATAACAAATAAATTAATCTACTTAAGTAGTAATAAATTGAGAAAATTACTTTGAGTACTTACTTTATTTATCTTAGTTTCACAAACGTCTCCTATTCGGTAAACAAAAATGAAAAATAAATTAAAGTTTCTGGAAATTAAAATTTTGAAACAATCAGTCTATTAAGTCTTTTTATTAAAACGAGGTATGCTGACTGGTAAATTAGCAGCAGGCAAAATAGATGCAGCATTATTAACAGAAAATAAGATAAAAAAAGATGCCTTAACCCTCCCCCTACCCACCTCAGTGGCCGCAAGTTCTAAGGCTTCACTCTAATGTTACTCCTATCTCATCCCTAGCCCATTAGTGTAATTAGTACATATGCGTATAACCTGAACGGGTAGTAAGACGTGGCGCAAAAAATTAATCATCCCGTAGTTGTCCCTAAGTACTTAGGGCGTATTTTGCTCACTGAGGTCAAATAAATATTTAACATACATAAAATGTTATATATATAAATAATAGTTTATATAATATCATTTCTTTACTTTTCCTATACCGATGGTATCTTTTTTTTTTTTTTT
>CABFWB010004319.1:33661-61591 GCA_902151455.1 Timema bartmani
CTTTCCATTTTTTTCCTGCACTCGTTCACATCCCTGTTCATTACGGCCCCAATCCCCTCCCATATATCCTTTTTTTTACTATAGTTATCTGGAGCCTTATGATTCCAGATTACGTGGTGTGGCTTATAGAGAGCTTCATGTGCTTTACTTGCTCTTCTTTTTAACCACTCATTTCTTCTACTATAAGCAAAAATAAAGGAGATGACTATTATTAATATTATTATTATTTCAAAACATAAACTAAGAAATACACTCGCTAAAATATGTAGGCTTACTTACCAAAATTCAAGCATAAGTGTGGCTCTGCTACTGTCCATCCAATGACTGTATGTTCGGGGAAATGTTCGCGGAGGCGTCCAGACTAGAACAAGACTGAACACGAACATCCTTTGATGCGACGGGCAAAAACCGACAACTGGTGGATCGGGGCCGAGCAGAAAAACGAACACAATTTGTTACAATGTGCTGTTCGGTAAACCATCCACACTGGTCGCGAACATGTTCGTGTTCGTTGGTCTGTTCGTTGTTCTGTTCTAGTCTGGACGTGGCTTTACGAATCAAATAATTCATTGCGAGAAGATAATTATGTCCCAATTCATATTCATGTTTTATTTCCAAAATACTGTATAGAATAAAAATAAATAAATAAAAAATGTATATTTTAAAAATATGTTTAAAAAGTTTGGTGGTCCCTGTAACCCCTAAGGATGGACCACCTTGGTTCAAAGTAATAATTAATATGGTCTAACTTTGGATTGTTACTAAAATGGTGTATGATGATAGAATTTCTAATCTAATTTAATTAACAGTGTTAAAAACCCTTTACCCTAGGAACATGTCTTTCAAAAGATATATCAATGCCAGATTATTTCTTACGTGTTCATGTGTGTGACATTCAGCTCCGTTTGACTGAAGTCCTGAAAGTGAAGAAAGAAATTTGTGAATATTACTTAAGACATTTTATGCAACCGAGAAGCGTGCAACCAAATGGATTGAAGCCATTTGCTATTTTAATTATTTATAAAGTGATATATGAACTTGTAATGAAATATATTTTCAATTAATAATAATTATAATTAAAGTTTCCCACGATTAATATATTTCAAATTAATTAATAATTTCAGAATATAAAACTCAATGTATCCAGATGTATTAGGAAATCTTCTCACACACGGGTGATCATTTATTTAGTTTTCGTGTTATTTCAACCAAGCTCTTTTGTTCACAGTTCCCCACATCTGCTGCAAATACTTATTAATCATAACAAATTCGAGAGCAGTTTCTTTTTCTCTCCCTCCCTTCTGGAACATGACCGAAGCATGATTCAAATATGGCGAAAAAGAAGGAAACGAAAGAAACAACTATATATTTTTTTTTTAAACATAAACCCGAAAAGAAGGCTCATTTCTTCATTCAATCCGCAACCTTGATGTGGGAACGATCCACGCTAAGATATTCTCCAATTTTCACTAGATCATAAACCTTATAATAAAACTGTCTGCGACGCGCTAATCCATCAAGCTAAAGCTGCCGCATCTATTGTTCAAATAGAATAATCCCAGGTAAATATCTTTTATAATTAAATACAAATAAGTTTCTTCAAATTAAGTTCTTCCAAATATACGTAATATTCAAACCTGACCCTTGTCATCATCACTCCAGATACTAAAGAAGATCCACAGCGATAGACTCGACCACTGCTCGAAGACTACAACTCACAAAAACATCCCTACAAACTGAACCAAATCATTCGGTTAAATTTCCCGATTAAGATTATTATGTATTAATTTTTATTGTGATTATTTCTAATAAAATTCCAACCACATTCAAAAACCTTTTGGTTGTTTATGGTGGAGCCTGTATAAATAAGCTGTTTGAAGCTTGTATTTTGAAAAAATAAATAAAATAATATAATTATTTTATAAAGTATTACTTACATAATCTGTGGCATTAGGAAATCGAAAGTTCATTGCCGGATTTACAAAAGTACGCTACATATTCCTATCTGGCCGCAAATCCCGACGTTTGCCAGTCCCACTTAACATTTCCAATGGTCTCTTCCCATTGGATTTGACAGTCAGTAGCGTGAACAAGGTTATATATTCTCCCATTCGTACTGCATGTCTGCCCATCATAATCTATGAGACTTGATTACCCTAACAATGTCTTGTGATGAGTACAGAGTACTCCAACTTCCACAACCCCCTTCCTCTGTTGAACCCCCTGACGGCAGTTAAAAGAACAATGTTGCCTCACATTTAATCGAAACTATTCTTCAAATATTGCATATAAATATAACAAGTTAACATTTATAAGTTGAAAATAACTGGCGTAGTATTGTTTGCTTAGATGCATAGTCTACCCTGACTAGTTTAATTCACTTTGTTTAAATAAATAATGTTATTATTATATTAGTTTTTTTATAAGATAAACAAAGGTTTAGTAAGTACATCTTTAGGGCTTAGATTAAGTTGAAGAGGCAATAATGAAGCGTTGTCAGCATTAAATATATATATATATATGTGTGTGTGTGTGTGTGTGTGTGTGTATATAAAGGACTCTAAATACTACACAGCACAGCATAAAACACTTCTTAAAAGTCTATTAGTTTTGAGTTTTTAAACCATAAAATTATTTTGAAAATGTAGATATTACACGCAATCAATTAAAGGCCAAAAATTATAATAATTGAAAGTGTATATTTTAACATTTTAAGAAGAACTTCTATCAACATATGGGTGGTACAGTATTTGTTTATCAATGTATATATGAGTATTTGTCTTTACTCCTCCAGGTAAGTGTTCGATTATCATTAGTAAGTTGGAGACTAACTACTTTTTATTTTGTTCATTATATTGACAGTATTCAAATTCCAAAACTGTATTAATGTAAGTAAAATATATTTATGGGTTTGATTACTCATATACAAACGTTGAACCCATATTTTATTAATGAAAGATTTGTGAACAATTTTAAACATACAATCCTAAAACTAATAATTTTGACGAACATGCCAATATTAAGCATACAAATTTATAATAATTCAAGTTAGAACATGGTGGGTGAGCTTAAAAATCTTGTTAATAATGTAAAAGCTCCTAAGTATTCAGGATAATAATTATCAAACTTTAAATGTTATCATGTTAACATTTATTGTCAAATGAAAACCGTGACATAGTATATAAATAAGTTTAATCCTATATGAGTAAATAAAGCTATATTAGAATTGTCAAGACATAATATATGTAAAAAGTACATAACTAATATATATACATATATCTACATATATATGCATAATAGTGGCAAAAAACTAATATAAAAATAAGAAATGGGTTTGAATCTTTCTGAGAAAACATGCTAATGGTATTCCATCTACATATGAGCCCCGGAGAATACAAGTGGTGTAAGTCACTTTTTTTCATATTTGAGTTAACAATGTAATCATGTGAAGAATTATTCATTCTGTCAACTGTTAAAGTGGTGTATATCATACTTTACATGTTTGCCGCTAGATTACACTATATATTTAAGCTTGTTAACACACCAACGCGTTTGTTGACAGAACAAGTGGTGTAAGTCGTGATGTGCTTTTGAATTTAGATGGTCTGATTCAAATTTCTAAGTTATAATGACCACACTTAGTGATTATATGATCGAAAATGAATTAATAAATTCATCATCTGGCTCCGAGTATGATCCAGAAAGTAGGCCTAGATAAAAATATATTATTAGGAATTTTTTATTTTAGGCGGGAATATTGAACAATAAAAAATTCCAATTTAGTAGATAAGGCCAATTATTTCACGCGAAAAAGTTAAGTTTTTACGTTGCTTAAATCTTTAGTAGGGCTTAAATAAAATAAACTATTAGGCATTGCTTATTACTAATGCTACTTACATTGTTTCATTATAACTGTTTGCTAACTGTAATTTTTATTTTAGACGAGAATAATGAACAATAACAATTTCCAATTCAGGGGATAGTGCAAACTATTTCATGTGAGAAAGTTGGGTTTTGTGTTTTATGTTGCTTGAATATTTTTTTTGTTGTGTCTTTTAACACATTAGATTTTTACTTTTTGTCATTAGTTATTTTCAAAATATTGTTTAGCGTTAGTGATAATAAATCTCTATTGAAGTTACAGTGCTACTATGAAAAATAACTTTGTTTAGTCTTTCAAAGTAATGGGAGTGACAATGGCCATGTAATGCGTGTCAAGTTAGGGAGATTTAAATTTAACATAAATAGCGTTAAGTTTAACATAAATAAGTTTTTTGATCTATAATTAACAATCAAAAAACTACCCAACTTAGACAAACAGCTTTTGAGTTATTTAATATCCTAGTTCTAAAAATTGTTCATAGCACAAATGGTCTAAGTCATCAAATAATACAAATAATTGTAAAAATAAATTCTTAACTGGATAAGTTTTTTATATTTTCTAATTTTGATTAGTGCATAAGTTAAGTTGAACCTTTATGTATGCACCTAATTATTTTGAAAAGATCAGAAAAATCTGTGAGTTTTCTATATGGATCTAACTTTACCTCCAATTATCTCAAAATGAGAAAAAATGACTTACACCACTTGTATTCTTAGGGGCTCATATAAACTGTCAAGCAAAGAAGATTATTTTATTCCAATGATATTGTTATGGTCAAAGTTAAAATATATTGCTATTCAAACATTGTGATTGCCTTTCTGATTTTCATAATTTGTTTATGAATATATTTAAACTAAATTGCCCCGAAAAATATTTAGAATATAGCCTTTGTTCTAACAGAAATATAATAACTCATAATCTAAAATAAATAACTAGCCTCTCGATCATTTTTAATGTTTAAGTTTTCACACAGTATATGTGATGACTCACATATTTTCAATATCAGTAGTTCAAATATTATTTGTGTTCCAACGTCTTTCAAATAAATCAAACATGTACTATGCGCAGTGTTTTATCTGACATAAGATGACCCTTAAACTCAAGACATTAAGATAATATTTATCTTTGGTAAGACAGTAAACAGTAAACCTAAGCTTTTTATCTTTTGTTGGAAATGATTACTTAGATAAAACCAGAACTTATTACCCACACAAGTGGTCAAATACTCTCAGGCATCGTTCTAGAAATAGACTGGATTTCCGGTGGAGGGTACATCATGGTTTGAATCCCGGGCATTTGTACTGAGTATGTTTTTTCCTAAATGATTTCCCCTTATCCCTCCATGAAAATGGAAATACATCTACTTTTAATTCCACCTTCGTCGCTCCTGGCCCTTTAGTGTAAATATTAAGATAGTCTGAATGGTTGGTAAGATGCAGTGCTCAAAATAATAAAATTCACTATACATACGCACCGTTCAAAAGACAAGTAATTTTAATAATAATGAGGGGTGGTTTATTGGTTATAAAATAATAAATACTAATATTTAGTATTTTATCATATTGTATTTAATTTTTATGAAACTGCATTATATACATTCATTTTATAATTTTTGACCAATATTAATGATAAATAAACTGAAGTATGATTGAAATTCAAAGTGACTTACACTTGTTGGCTACTGAACACACCATATATATTTTTTAAAAATACATAAAGACTGCTTCCCCTCTAGTGGGTCATTTTCATTGTTTATTGACATAGTTCATAGACATGAAATAAGGGAAATACACCCCCCAAAGGTGGTCAAAATGGGTTCACACATAAATATACGGCTCTAAAATGTGAACAAAAGAAAATACCAATCACATGATTTCGCAAGAAAATGTTTGGTCTTGTTAATATATTATAAATGTGAATACTGTGATAATATATTTAAACATTATTTTATAAATTGTACACTGTTGCAGGTGCATATTTTTTTAAAAATCTATGTTTAATCAAATCAAATGTAAAAATGATACCCCAGTTGGACCAAAAACCAATTAAAAAATAAGTTTTTGGGTATTGTATGGGGTATAAAAATATTTCCTTGAAAAAGCGCGAGAAAATGGATTGGGAAATTTAACATCGCCATGAGATTTATGTAAATCCAAATTTTCACTAGATATTCATTTGATAGTTAATTAATAATTAGTGTTTACTTATAAGTTTACAATAAACGTGACCATGCTGCGCCTAGCTGAGAGTGACTCAGTAACTGGAGCTCAAGGTTCAATCTCATTCCGCTTCCCTTGGCGTGTTCTTCCACAGTGCTACGTTGTGAAGATTTCAACATTTTCCTCCTTTGTTTGCATGTCTACTCGCTTTGAGTGTAGCAAACGATTTTCAGCGGGGGGTGGTTGTCTCCTTAATATATAATAATGCCTTTACGTTGTCACATATCATAACTTCTTTGTGTTAATGTGTTTATTGAGTGTGAAAGTAAAGATGGGATTAGGGGAAAAGAATTTATGAAATGGAGAAAATTTGTTGGAGTGATGTTTCTAAATAGAGTCCTGCGATGGTAAACATAAACTTAGTTGGTCTGGTGTGAGTTTTGGGATATGTGTGTCTAGAAGAACTGAAATAAAATCACAAATTAATATTAAAAACACTATAAGAAGGATACATTTGTCGGATGTAAACCTGATTTATAAAGGCAAGGGATACACCATCATCATCATCATCATCAACAACAATTGTTTCCAGGCTGGGAGCCTACTCAGTGGATCCCACCCACCTAGCGTCTCCTACTTATTATCCTGATCTCACCGACAAGTGGTGTATCTCGGGATCTGAGTAACCTGGTGGAGGCTGGGTAGAACCCCAGTGAAAACCAGGTCAGGTGCAGACGAGAGATAGGAGACTGGTCAGGGCTAAAACCAACAAGCTTGTAACGGGGTCTGGCCAGTGGGCTGGGAGTCAGAGGGTTGGTGGCAATGAGCTAATTCATCATCAGAACCAGTAGTCTCAGTTAGGGAAGGCTACCCCTAAGAGAAGGTCTACTTGAGGACTCATAAGCGGCACCCCCAATACTCAGGTGTAGGCCACGACCAGCTTAGTAAGCTGGTCGCTGAAACAAACAATACCACTCAAGAAAATAAATTTAAGTGCCTGACTGTAAGCAAAGGAAAGAGTAACCACAGTTCATAAAATACCTCCTCTACCCCAGGCATAGTATAACTGAGGGGACTGAATTGTATCCACTCGGAATGGTATCCATTCCGACAATTTTGTAATAAACTGCTTTTGTGAAAAACTGGAATTGTATCCACTGGAATTATACCCACAAAACTGGAATTGTATCCACTCGGAATGGTATCCATTCCGACAGTTTTGTAATAAACATATTTTGTGAAAAAATGGAATTGTATCCACTGGAATTATATCCACAAAAACTGGAATTGTATCCACTCGGAATGGTATCCATTCAGACAGTTTTGAAATATACATCTTTAAGAGAAAACCTGAATCATATCCACAAATGGCTGACTTGAGGTTTAACAGAAGGAACGTTTAACGTAAAAGCTTTGTCACACTTCTGGTAGAGGGCAGCAGGATGGAATCTTCTTCACTTACTACTTGTATACTAGAGTGCAGCCAAATCAGTATGTTAATTCAATCAAATTATTTGAATAAGTTTAAGTAATTATTTGAAATTCGTAGACTCCTATAAAGCTTCCAAGATTACATATCATATATTAAAAAGCATAGCGTTTTAGATTATTTCTGTGCTGCAGAAGTATTTTCTTAAACATGGAGTATTCATTCCCTTTAAAGGTTGCAGTGCATACTAGAACATTAATTTGTAACCTTATTTAACTTGTAAGATTTTTTTTTCAGGTCAATATATTTTAGAGCATGTATCGACTTATATAATTTTAAAGAAACAAATCTTCTATTTTATTTGCCGCCAGCCTATGCCTATGCTCAGTGAGCTCTAGTGATGGGAAGAATCGAGTAACAGTAGTCGACTACACCTTTTGTGTATCGTAATCGGTTGTACTCGATTCTTCCAGAAATACTCAAGTAAAAGTAGTTGGGCCCTGTTCTTCTTTTAGTTGCTCCTTTTCTTTATCTTCAGATATAATACACAATATTTATTGGTATGTTTAACGTGTTATTTGAATATAAAATCTTTTTTCCCATACAGTTCATTTTTCAGTCATACTCTTATCAGCGGACGATTTAGAACAACATTCAATCCCCATTCGACATTTTATCAATAGTACATTTATGACCATATCGGGAATGGAACTCAGGACACCTAGCCTAGTTGCCACACACACTACTAACTGTGGTAGTGTTGAATTTATACAAGGTGATTCCATATACCGAGTCATACATGCTCTTTTATTCTTAAAACTCATAATGTGTCTCTCAACCATACATTTGTCTACATAATTAAGCCACGTTTTACATGGATTACCCCCTTCATTTTGATCCACACACTATACCTTCATACATTTGTTTCGTCACTCACTCCACAGTCATCCTCTAAGCTTGCCCTAAACAACGTAAGACTCTTTTTCACTTTGACCTATTGCATTTTCTTTCAAAATACACTCCTTCAGTACCCATTCATTATTGACTCTGTCCATAAGAGTTTTATCACATACATCTATCAATTATCTCATTCAACCTCATTAATCTTGCTCTTGTGTTTCCCCTGACAAAAACCACGCTCCACATCCATAAAATAATGTTAGCATTAACACACTTTTATATACTGCCATATTTGCCTCTTTCAATATTCCTTCATTCTTTACAATAGTCCACACACCTCCAACTACTGTTTGAAAAGCGTTCACCCGTCTTTCGATTTCAGCATCTCTCCTTACATTTTAACAGAACGATCAGCCAGGACACACAAAATCATTTACTTGCTATAACAGTTTTCAATTTATAGTAAGCTAACAATAATTTCCTGATACGCCCTTATTAAAAATGATCAAATTTGTTTTTGAGACATTTGTACGAAGATCCAGTATGCCTGTGACCACATTCAAAATATGTAATGCATTCTGCAAGTCACTTTCATTCTAAGCTCTTAATATGGCATCATATGAATATAGAAGTACGCTCACATTCACGTTGCTCATTTGTACCCCAACTGAGTCTTCATAAGCATCCCTCACACACTTATACATTACTACATTAAACAACCATGGAGGCATAACACAACCTTGTCTAACACACTAATTAAAGTCAAACAATTCGCTCAAAGTTTCATCCCGCCTAACGCACATTTTACTTCTATCAAACACAGCTATAATTGCATTAACTAACCATGAATTAACACCATACTCTCTCTCTCAGACCATTCCATAACTTTCTCCTATTCCCATGATCGTACGCTTTCCCCAGATCAATAGATGCACAATGCACTTTCTTATGTACTGCCATATATTTCTCAATCAGTTCTTGCAATACAAATATCTGGTCCATGAAACCTCTACCTGGCATAAAACAACATTTCACACCCTAAATCTTGTCCACAGTTTTTTCACGCACCCTCTCAATTAAGACTCTCTCAAAAACTTAGCCTGGAATACTCAACAAAAAAAAATTTCCGTATGAGTCTTACTTTAACTCTTACTGCCTTTGCATCTGTTAAAAAGGAGCAATGCCAGAATTTGTCCAGTCATTAGGAACATTAGAAATCCCAGTATACAAATTGAACACCTCACACAATCTGGTAAGTAGTACCGTGCTACCACACTTAAGCATTTTATTTGTGATACCACCTATGCTGGCAGCTTTGCCATTCTTTAACACTTGCACAGCTCTTAAAACCTCAGCCTCGTTAATTATTTCACTCAATCACTCATCATAACATTTTCCCTATTTTCTGGTACTTTATCTTCGTTATCGACATTCAATTGCTCAAAATGCTCCCTCCATCACTCTCTTATACTGTTTTCATCCCAGATCATTGCACCACGTTCATTCTAAATGCCACAGGTCATTCCTTGCACTCCTTGTGTCGTTATTCTTACCCACTTCCAGAATGGCTTTTTATTTTCTTCAAAACATTCTACATTCATACTCATTATTTTAATATTCATTTGCTTCTTACTCTCCTTTACTACGTTCTTGGCATTCAACTTTTTCTATTGTATGTATTCCACAAGCTTTTACGTTCTGTTTCATTCTTCACATTAATCGTTTGTTTGTATGTTTTTGGTTTTCTCTCACAGCATCGTTCACCTATTCATTCCACCATGCATCTCTTTTTAAGTTATCTACCATCGCGCACTCAACAACGTCCTCTTTTATTCTGTTCCAAGCACTTCATATATCACTATAATTTATTTGGACATTTCGTTCATGCTCTTGTAGTTAGCTTTTCGCTCAGCAAGCTTTTATATTCCGCTCTCAAACTTTGATCATGTAATTTTTCCACTTTCACTCTTACTAGCTTAATACTCTTGCGCTACCTTCTAAAAAAATTCCTACCTACCTAATTCAACTACTGATATCACTAGGAAGTGATCCGTTCAACATGCACAGCCCTTGCATTTTTTTACTAAACTATTAAGTCTCTCATTATACACCACAAAATAAATCATCTTTCTTTAATCGCTCATTTTCCATGTATACAAGTGAATATTTTGTGCTTAAACCATGTGTTCGACACAAAGAAACATTTTTTCTAAACACAGACTCACTACTTAGATACGATTTTCGTTCACCCTGTCCTCACCATACCTTTCTAATACACTCTCACTCTCTCTCTCTCTGAATTCTATCTTTGGGTACCCACCCTTACATTCATATCTCCTAAAAATATAATTATTTGACCTGGTTCACGTGCATCCAAGACTTCAATGAACTAATTCCAAAATTCCATTCTCACTTTCTCGTCTTCACCCTTCACTGAAGCATAACCAGCAACCAACAAAATTCTACGAATACCCATTTACATACGCGCCCATAGAAGTCTATATGACACCAACTCATACCTTCTCACAAAGGGATTAGCTGTTGGTCTTAGAATAAACCTACTCCCTGACTTCCCCTTACCCATTCCAACACACCTGACCACAGTAACAGGCTACCTACTATCACTCGTCTTCAAAACATATTTCCCTTTCCACTTGGTCTTACATACACACAGCATGGGATTGCCTGGCTTTGATAATGAGGTGGAAACGTTCTCCACAGAAAAAAAATGTTGGAAGGGGGACTGCCCCCTATCCCTACGAAATACCGTAGTAGTTTGAATTTTAGCTGCACTCAAATTTTAGAACGAGATTTAAAAAATAATAACATACAATTAGATAAGAAAAATGGGTTTAAATCAATTTATTAAAGAACACTAAAAATACCCAGTCAAAAAAAAACTTTTTGACAGACAAAACAAACGCCTAATATTGCTTCCAATCGTCTTTTAGGCTGAATAGATTGTGGGAATTTTGAGTTAAATAATAGCGATCTGTTTTAGGAATGACATTTTGATTGTATTTCATATAAATATACAAAAAATGTTAAGTTAAGTGTTTCTTTCCCATTTATATTTTTTTAAACCTTAAATTTGCTTGGCGGGATGCACACAAGAGTGATAAAATTCGTAAGATAAGATACTTACTATAAAGGGTAAATATCCTTAGAGATTAAATTTTATTTGTGTTTAGGATATGAAAAGTAAACTTTATTTTAAATCTCTGCACACCAATATGACTGGAATATCTCTGTTAAGATATTTGTATTGAAAGGTAGGCAACGATTATCTTTCCACATTCAGTATCGTAGGATGGAACGCAAAAACTTCATTTGTTATATAAAATACTGCTACCGCAGAAAAAGAAGATTGACTCGTCCTCCAATTGAAGAACTCATTGCTACTGCTGACAATATCGAAAATTAAAATGTCACACATTCTTAACTTCTTAGTGCGCATCAAATAATCTTAAAATATTTACCACATATCGTTAATATCTTACAAATGTTATCGCTCTGGTGTGCATTCCGCTATAACCTTGCTCGTGACTACAGCGTGGCTCACAATAAGACAGGGTAGTAGCGATAAGACGTCTCTGTGCATGCGCTACCAAAGGCGTTCAGGGCCATGGATTATTGAATTAGTTTCAACAGATCTGGCGAGCTCCCTCACCCCTTATATTATTTTTCTTATTACAGTAAAACTACACAAACAGTTGTTCTTAGGATTATTTCCCAATGTTGTTTTGTTTGGCTTTTGGGCATAGTAGTTTTAGAGTGCATCATCTTATTGTTTTGTGTTTGTTCATTGATGATTCATAATCTAAAATGGATACATTCTTAGTAAGAAAAAGAAAAAGTGATGAGATATTGACAGTGGTGGAAGTAGTAGAATAATTTTGAAAAATATATTCAGCTCACCCTTTGCCTCACACAAGGACAAGCAAACCAAGCATCACAGCATCCTCCTAACCTCATGTGCATCTATTTCATTTTACTTTTCTGGCTACGTAAATCTCATGCAAAGTGACTGTGTATGCGATGTCGGTGAACGAAGTGAGAAGAAAACCACAGAGCATACTTCTTTCTTATCTCTGAATCAGCTCCTAACAGTACAGCTTTCCACATAATCTAAAAGGTCGGTGCCTGAAATATCTTCCATTTTGGTTTAAAACTTTTTAATGGTTATATATTGACCCAAACAACAATAACGAGGCCCTGTTTTATTATTGTGAATTTTTTTTTATTCAAACCCTGATAAAAGCCTTGCAAAGAAATTGGAGGATATTATATCTGTTCTGGATTTCAAAAATTGGACAAAATAATTAGAGAGGTTTCGTATACATGCAAACATAGATTCTCATAAACATCAATTCTGAGTAACAAACAGAAGTACCATATTAAAAAGTAGATTATTTCAAAAATAAATTTGGATAAAGCTGTTGAAGGATGTGTCTTGAGAAGATAATGACTACAATCCGATGCCTCGCCAATCAAGGTTTGGCTTTAAGAGGACATGAATCCGGATCAGAGAATTTATTTCAGTTGCTTAGTCTACGTAGTAAGGATGTCCCTGAACTATCGGCATGGTTGGAGCGAGGTATAAATAACTTTTTGGAAGGGATAGTATAGAATGATTTCTTGAAATAATGGGGGGGAAAATGGTAAGAGCGATTTGTGTTAATGCTATGTCTCATGATCCTCCAATATTTGCCGTAATTTTTGATAGAACAAGATATGTGAGTGGAGAGGAGCAGTTAAGTATTTGTTACAGATGTGTGGACATGGACATGTTTACAATGAAAGCTTTGTTGGCTTCTACAATGTGAGAGAAACCACTGGAGAGCATATTATATCAGTAATTTGTGATGTAATGACCAGACTCCAGCTTCCTGAGGAATATTTGAGAGGCCAAACCTACAATGGAGCTGGAAACATGAATGGCTCAGAAAAAGGAGTACAAGCTAGCTTAGGAGAAAAACAACCTCTTGCCAGTTTTGTACATTGTGATGCTCATTGTGAAAACCTCGTGATAAAAAAATGCCTGTGAAGCATCTCAGGTTGTAAGAAACAGTTTGCAATTGACACTTGAGCGTGGTGTGCTACTTTCCAAGTCAATTACAGTGAGATCCAGATTTATTGCACTGATTGAGCAAGACTCAGGTGCGGCAGTGAGGAACTTTGTAGTAGTTAAACTACTTTGTCCCACATGATTGATCTATAGGTTAAGTCAGATCGAGGAAATAATAGACAAATATCCAGAAATTCTTGTTGTTCTAGTAGAAATAAAAGACGAAGAAAAGAACAATAGGTCATCGAGTACAGCGGCTAGTTTTTTAAAATTATTTGAAGAAGGAACACTCCTCCTTGGATTGATCATGGCTAGGGATGTGGTCAGAAAGCTGAACATTTTGGAACAGAAGCATTCAAGGACTGAAATAAACCATATCTGGGCTCATTGCTGCTGTATACTTAGTTCACTTAGCAATATCTGAGTGTCGGACTGAAGAAGGTTTTCAATTCTTGTTTGAAGAATGTTCTAAGAAACCTTCAGATATGGACTTGCCTCAAATTTCTCTTTCAAGAAAGAAAATCACTCCTAAGAAACTTTCCGGAGAGGACTACATATCTGCCTCCACTGAATCAGTATACAGAAAGGAGTATTTCATGTCTGGAAATCAACCGGGTTTATTTGATAATCACCCTAGTTTAACCAGTAATCACAGTGATTTACCTGGTAGTCACTATGGTTTACCAGGTAGTCACTCTGATTTATCTGGTAATCACCCTGGTTTACCTGGTTATCACCCTGTTTACTTGGTAACTACACTGGTTTACCTTGTAAGCACCTGAGTTTTCTTGATAATTACCCTGTTTACCCGGTAATCACCCTGGTTTATCTGGTAATCACCCTGTTTACTTGGTAACTACCCTGGGTTACCTTGTAATCACCTGATTTTACTTGGTAATTACCCCGTTTACCCAGTAATTATCCTGGTTTATCTGGTAGTCACCCTGGTTTATATGGTAACTACCCTGTTTACCTGGCAATCACCCTGTTTACCTGTTAATCACCCTGTTTACCTGGTAATCACCTTGTTTACCTGGTAATAACCTTGTTTACCTGGTAATCACCCTGTTTACCTGGTAATCACCTTGTTTACCTGGTAATCACCCTGTTATATCTGGCAATCACCCTGGTAATCAGTTTGAGGATGTGAATCATTCTCATCCCGAAACTATGAGAAATGAAATAAGAGGAGGGATCAGCAAGTTATGGAGAGGGGAGGGTTGGGAGGGGGCTGTGGGCTTGACATTCAAGTGACTGGACTTTGGCTCCGTTTTTACGGCCACTGTTGCTCGTGATAAATAAGAGATGTTACACACACAATAAACCCATCCAGTTTTCTTCTTACCATCTGTGGCTTCTGAGTTCTCTACCAAATTATCAGAAATGACTTATATTAACACATCTCTCTTCGTCTTGGCATTGCTAGCTTTCACCCACGTGAGTGTTTCAAGTTTATTTATTTTTCCACCTTTTTGAAATGCGAACAAAAAATTCACTGAAAACCGAATATTAACATACATAGATACGAATTATAATGTATTAGAATCGAAAAATATTCCTACAATAAATTAACAGCGTATTGAATATTAAAATATTTACACTCAATTATATTTACTTAAATAATTCTATCTTTTGCTTACAATATAGCTTTTTCATTATTCAACAGGGATAATAAATATATATGGACTTGGACTTAGTTCAGTATTTTACAATAGACTGGTAGCTTACTAGACCTAGTAAAAATAGACATAAAGGTCTTCATCATAATGTAGGCCTGTCCCTTATTCCATAATTAATTATTATGTGTAACCTTTCTTGGATAAAACTTAAAATCATTTACAATAAGTATATTTTTCATTTAGGGCTGACTTTTCCAAATATAAATGAGCCACCGTAGAGTTGTAATAATAATTTATTGATACTTTCAATGAGATTTGGATTTTAAAACTCATGTGTGACATTGTGTAAATGGATTTGAATACAAAAGAACTAGAAATACTTCTATTTATTTATTTTTTTGCAAAAACTCCAGGTTTAATATATTTATTAAAATCATAGCCTTATTTTAAATTATTTACATTTAAAAATTGCATATCTTGTTTTTCAAGTAAATACTTTTTAATAAAGATTAAGTGTTTTTATTCTCAAGTTTTTAAAAGTAATTTACTAGACTTTTGAAAGATATATATGGCCGTTGCGTGTAAACCAAGAGGGTAGGGGTGGATAAGATACTTTACATACATTTATGTATAATTTTACCTATTATAATTGATTTATATATATATACATATTTATTTATATGCATATATATGTAGTTTTATCTATATAAGTATACACATATTTATATATATTTATAGGCCTTATACTTAAATATATATAAATATTTATATATGTATATATTTATATCTGTATATATGTATATATGGCTTTTATGTATATATTTATATCTGTATATATGCATATATGGCTTTTATGTATATATTTATATCTGTATATATGTATATATGGCTTTTATGTATATATTTATATCTGTATATATGTATATATGGCTTTTATGTATATATGTATATATGGCTTTTATGTATATATTTATATCTGTGTATATGTATATATGGCTTTTATGTATATATTTATATATGTATTAATATATTCACATAAATATATATATTTATATATATATTATATAAATTTATATAATATATTTATATATATATATATATTATATAAATTTATATAATATGTAGGTAATCATATATTTATATAATTAAATAATCATTTATATATTTTATAAATAGTTATATATGCATAAATATACATGTATTTATATATTTGTATATATATATATGTATTTATATTTACACGTATTTATTTACATAAATATGTTTATTTATATTAATAAATTAAATCGATAAATAATATATGGCAATTTATATTTAGCTAATTAAATATGTTTATATGTATATTTATATATATTTGCTCCAATAAACGGAATATTTATAGTTCTTATATTGACTATATCCTTAAATAAATTATGTGTAAACTGAATTTAATCAAAATTGGATGAAATAAAACTATATTTTTGAAAACTTGGGCGGATAGAATTATTTTAAATATTTATTTGAAGTGGAATTTGAGTATATGACACAGGTGTTTGTTTCATTCTTGTCATAATTTTACACTATATCCTTTGAGCTAAACAATGTAGCCTATTGCTGAATAATACGCAATGTGTTCTTCTTTGGCACGGTTAACCGTAGGACTACAGCTCTACACTTTATATTGTCCTACGGAACTACTGTATATCAAATGTCATTGAAATATATTTAGTCCTTTTTCAGATAAAACATGGAAACATTTAGATGGATAAAAATGGATCAACAAACTCATCATTTATTAATTATTTATCATGGTATTACTGTGTAGCTACATGGTTACGTTAATAACTTATTAAAATTATTTTGAGAAATATTTTGCCTAAATTTGGACATAGTTTTTTACACTTCTAAATTTTTGTCTCAGTTTAAGTATAGTCAGTTTGAATAAAAACATTTACCGTACAGTACCGTTTACTGTCAGTATAATTGAACGCTTTATATTATTTTTAAGTGAAAAAACTCAAAATCTTGGTTTTATTATTGTGATGATACGTAAGAAGTTACAGAATCAAATACTGTTTGTACTCGAAGATTTTCTAAGTTTGATCGAGATCTATTGATAGTTTGAAAGTCTGGAAGGTTAGAAAACACAGAAGTCTGATTACCATATTGGTTTATGTTTTCTATCATGAAAAAAATCCTAAAATAAAATGGTTTCTTTATATTATATATGTAATTGTAATTTTTGATTTCTAAAACAGTTAATTTAGATATATAAGTTGCAAAGAGAGTGATAGTACTAAAATAATAAAATATGGTATACTTTGTACTAAAACACTTCCAATGTAAAAAAAAAAAGTTCAAGTGGTGTTTTCTAGAGTAGATTTTTATACAAAAATTGTGCTAAGCTTTTCCACACAGTGCTTTTATTGTGTATCTCTAGGCTTTTAAGTATATTTATTTAATTAGGTTCGTGTAACCTCCGTTTAGCTCTAAGATTACCTTGATTGGTTCCACTATGGTGAAGCAAAATAGGGCAATTGTGTGGTGTAATAAATCAGGCCATGAACAACTCGCTTAGACATGATACATGCTCCCTTTCAGGGTAAACAGAGTGTGCAGCTGTATTGCTACAAATAATTAATATCAAAATAGGAGTTACATCAAGGTACACACAAATTATTCCTACCTAAATTATGAATAGAAAGTTCTATATAAGATTATAATAGAATCATATTTTACATCCATGACTGTTTCTAGTCTATGGCCTGGGTCAGTTTTTTATTAAAGCCATATATTTTCCACTACCGGCTGGCTGGGCCTGTCATAGCTTCTTATGTCTTACAATCTATGTTAAGTTTAGAACAGGCACAACATCCAGTCCCCGGCTGTTTTTATCAATGTGAAAGGGTAAATCCATATTTCACCAATGATAAATCTTTGGCCACGCCAGGAATCGAACCAGGGCTCCTTATCTCAGCAGGCAGACGTGCTATCTACTGAGCTAAGATGTCCGATCTATAGTAGAATTATATGATTTACAAATATAAATGATTAGATTCTATATAAAAGTTAAATTATTTAGTCAGTCTTATATCTCAGTAAACTTCACATTTATAATTTTAAAAGTGATTAAAAGTGATAGTTCACATTTTCAAATCAACTTGATTTACAAAATCTCTGAAAAATTCATAGTGAGAATATTTATTGACGATAGCTTGTTTTTTGGACAGCAATCTACGTGTTCTTTTCTCGTGTGCTCAACCGAAGTTTAAATTTGATTTATTTTTTAGAATTCATATTCATATATAAAGTTTGATAAACTAATAATTTAATATTCAAGTAGGGATATAAGCCAAGAGGAAACTTGGTTAAAATGAGAATGATAATTTAATTAGTCAGTGCCAGTGTTTTATGTGAATAGGGATAGGTGACCTACTTTAGTAAGTGTGGCAACGAATTTACGGGTTCCTAAATCCATAAAGTAAGAAGGGCTACTGGCAGATTTACCTACACTAAAGTTTATTAAAAGTGAGATAAACTTATTTTCACATCGACATTTAGAAAATATTGGCATTATAATAATCTATTATAATGAAGCAGAATATGTTTTCAAATTTAAAAAAGGCTTTGATAAGCTTAGGAGAGTTTAAAATAATTTAACTTTAGTATAAGCTCTAACCAGGCAATAGCAAAAGATTTTAGTATGAGCTCTAACTAGACAATAACAAAAGATTTTAGTATAAGCTCTAGCTAAGCAAACAAAAAATCAAATATAGGATTTTTAAAAAAGATCTCGACAGATATTAATGAATTAAATTGTAGGTTTGAGTTTACTTTAAAATAATATTTGTGGTTAAATTTAATTAAATGAAATGTTAATATTTTATTTATATAGATCTCACACTTCTCACATATAAGCTATAATGTAGTTTTAGTAAGAAAATAAATCTAGAATTTTTTTCTTTTGTGTACTATTTTTTTAATGTTTAGAGAATTGTAAGTAAAATTAAGTATACGAAACAATTTCTATTTCTTTCGGAATAAGCTTATAAATATTAAACGTCTAGGCCAACTCCTTTTATAAAATTAGCTATCTTGTTTAATTAAATATATCTAGTCTTAACCATAAGTCATTATTAACATGAAAAAGAATAAATTGTGTGACCAAACTAAACATAAAGTCATTAACATGTGGCGATATAATTAAAAATCTCATATGGTTTGATTTCATTTTGTTTACAAAAAGGTAGAATTAGCTCATCTTTACGCCTTTAAGAGTGAAATGTTGAAGCTCTAAAATTTAGATATCAAACCTTCTTAAACAAATAATTCATCTTTTTAAACGGGTGACAATACATTATTTAAATATAATGAATATGTTTTAATATGTTTGGTTCCTCAGAACTGGCACTATACAAACAACAATCTTATCATGAATAGGGTTTCAAGATTTTAAAAAATCCAATCTTTGACCATTCGTCACACATATATATATATATATATATATATATATATATATATGTGTGTGTGTGTGTGTGTGTGTGTGTGTGTGTGTGTGTGTGTGTATATATATATATATATGTGTGTGTGTATGTATGTATGTGTGTGTGCGTGCGTGTGCGTGTGAAGGATTTCCAAAGATTGGATCATTAGATGTATTTTACGGACTGTATATCACTTTTACTTTAATATCCCCTATGGCATAACTTGCAACCTGGCTTGTGTGTGTTTGTATATGTGAGTAAATAAATGTCAAGTACTTAATTTTATGAATCTGGAAGCCCGATCAATACTATATTTACATAATGGACTTGGCTTACAACAACCTTCTCCAACTCACTTGTTGAGATATAAAACTATACACTATTTCTAAATGGCCGTGAACAGCAAAATATGGGGGAAGGGAGGTTTCATTCTATGACATAAGTAATATTAAAGTAAAAGTGATATCACCTAAACCGTAAATTTTATCTAATGATTATTATTTTTAAAATTACTGTAAAAGATCAAAAAATATTTTATTTGCTATAGTTCATAATCCTTCTAAAATAAATTATTTAAATTAATTTTAATCAGATATATTGACCTATAAAGGCAGTTATGATGACGTAATAGTCATTGGTGATTTTAAAACTGACCTCTTATCACAATCTGCTATAAATATAGAGCAGAGTACTTTACAACCGCATGCAAACTTAGCCTTGGTTCAATGCAAGTAACACATTACACCTCAAACTTCCATACATGACTTGACCTAAACATGACCTTAAATGACAATAATGTAACGATATCATTGAAAACTATTGTGACACATTAGTCACATCATGACTTAATTTATCTCCCTTACTTTTGGCAGATACTTATTTTTCAATCTAATTAAGTTACATTTTGTACTCATAAAAATATCATTCAACCTTAAGTTAAGAGATGATTCATTAATATTCATAGGTGGGATATAATGGCTATGTATGAGATAGATGCTAAATTGTGTTGCCTAAAAGAAAGGATGCATGGAATCTTTAATATGAGTTGAATTGTACTGACCAAGCATAATACTCGACCATTAGGATGTCTATAGTAATTGTTGAGAGAATATTTCATCAGGATAGGATATTTGAAACAAGCAAACAGCCTTTTCCTTAGTATAAACTGTATCACATGAAATATAGAAACAAATGCGCACAGTGGATTAAAATATCAAAGGATGTGGACTTCAGAACCTTGTACCTTGTGTAGTGATTCACATCAACTGGAAGACGGCTTAAGTCCGGCCTGTTATTGAACCAACCTTGAAACTGACCCCAATTAACTAACGAAGTACTTTGTGGGTGTCCCCACTTTAGCTGACAACGTGACTAAAAGAGAAACGGCAATTAATATTTTATCTCAACTCACAAGACATGACCAAGTTGGTTTGAAGCTTATAACTACCACTGATGCCTTTAATACAACCAACATTCTTGTCACATTCTTTAAAACAATAATTTACCACGTGCTTGACATTGATACTGATATTTTTAGTCACTCACTACAAACTTGACTATTTTCTAAAATGTTTAAATCTAACTTTTTTGATTCTATTTTGAAATTGCTTTACTAGTACAGTTCATGATTTTAGACAAAAAAATTGTGTTCCAACTATATCCAGAGCCTTAAGGGGCATCTACACTTAATAGTCTGGCTCTAAAGTCCGTCTCAGTAAGCTATTTCCCCACACACGCTCTCTCATCAGCACGAGCGGACTTCCAACTTTCCCCGAATATTTCAATATCTACAATCAGTTTGTCGAAGCAAGTTACAGCAGCGTTGATCGTTTTAGACGAATGTGGAATGTTTGCGAGAACAGAAAATCATAGATTTTTAAACGAAGCCCAAGTCAGAATTAGTCAATCCCAAGCCTCATTCCACTTTCCCCTATTAGAATAATCTGCACTTCAAACCTGCCAAAGAGCCGACAATTGACGGTACTCCTTTAAAATATTTGTCACAACCATGGGGCTCATAAATGATTTAGAAAGGGAAGCTGACATACAAGTGGTTCCTCTGACTGACAAAATCGCACTGTCTGCAGTGTGGGTACAGGAACCTGGCTCGTATCCCCCACTCACGTGAGAGACAATAGCGAGCTAGCGGCGAGCCGAGCCCCACCAACTGCCCTGGTGAGCCAAGCCCGGCTCGTATACCCCACTCACGTATTAGTTTGGGTGATAGTAAACCGAGCCGAGTCAATCTCCTACGTGGATGGAGCACTTTAGAATAACTAGTGCAGGGATATTCAACGTGCATTTTTTGCGGACCATCGGACTATGAAAAATATAAAATTATTTCAAGAGCAAAAAAGGACAAATACAGATCTATATTTACATAGTTGAATTATAGAATAAATACGCATTTTAAGGCATTTTGTAAACTTTTTTGCTTTATGCGCGAAGAAAAATTTAACGTTTTTGTACAAATTTACCTTAAGCTGGCAAATGACTAATCTAGTAGACAAGGAAGAGAGAACTATTTTATAAGTAATCGGACATAGTCGGGAGTGCTCGCGTTTGCTCATCACAGCTGAGATACTCAGGACCTAAATAGAAATAGAATAGATTAAGTGTCACTCCGAATATTGTGGGTACAGTATTGATGCCGCGAACCAACAAGAGACAGAAACTTTGGCCCTTGGACCTTAGAAGGTTGAAGACCTCTTACCTAGTGCATGGTTAAATATTTTGATTCTCAACTGGCAACAATATTCTGGAAGGATATCAATCTGGGTTTAGACCACACCATAGTACAGCGACGGCACTAGTTTATGTTTCAGACGACATCAAAATGACAATTACACTCTTTTAACAAGTGTAGCCTATAACTATAAGTTATACATAGTGATTCAATGGTTTCAAATCCCAACATTTCATGAGCTATAAGGAGTTAAACTTGTAATTTTATGGGATTTTTTCGTACCTTCGTCGAATTAAAGTAATTAATGTACGGGGCTGAAGTTAAGTAAAACTAGAAATCCATATGAGGTGTACATAATTAAATATTTATAATAATATTATAAGTAATCTTATAACTATCATTAATAGTATAGATATTTTATTGTGTACACCTCATATGAATGTCTATTTGTATTAAATGTCATCCCCAAATATTAATAATTTTACCTTAACAACGGTAAAGGAAAAGAATGAAATAGCATGTTTGACCCGTTATAACACGTGAACTGTAATGATTTTAAATGTAGATATGAGCCTACTCAAGTATCAGTTTCTATGTATATTAACGATCTACCGACTTGTCTTTGGGAAAGAAACTAAAATCTATCCACAGGCGTCTTCCATGCATATTCTTCTCGTTATGCATTTAACTACGTTACTCAACGCTCTTACTGCAGTGCACAGATGATCGAGTTTCTCGGCTATTAGACCCGTTAGGTCATAATTTAATATTATAAGCTTTTATTAATATTTACTCTCATCAATTATTGTTCCTATATTCCTAAATCAACATATGAGTAATTTCTTTGATCCCTGTTGTTAAAAATAAAATTATGTTTCATGAATGTGGAACATTGATCTGATGTTTAATTACAAGATCTAATAAGTAATCTTATTTTATTTTGATATTTCTGAGGAAATAATTGTTGCTAATTATTATATCATTTTCTCTTGTAAATTTATTAGAAACCACGAATCTGAGGCCTGTTTATTGGCCAACTGAAAGTAAAATTTTGCTATGTTGCTATGTATTCTATACTTAGTTTGTATAATAATCTCACAATTTTTACGCGCTGTGATTACTTGATGTTCTTTATTAATTATCTTTCTGGTCTAGCTTTCTTATATATAATAATATTTTAGCACCGAGTCTTACTAACCACTCAGGTTATACGCCTATGTACTAATTACACTAATGTGTTAGGTATTAGGAAAGTTTAATTTAGTGGAATTCCATCCACATTTGCATATAGGGAGAGTGGAAAACCATTTAGTAAAAACCAACCTCAATGCACCCGGGATTGAACCCCAATCTTTCCATCTTCAGCAGTCTATTTTAACACGAGAGTCGCGCGTTATGCCATGCTGCTACCGATACCAGTTTTCTTGTATTAAGTTTCTGTATATTATTAAAGTATGCTTATACACATACGTTTCTATCCACCCACTTAAAGTTTGAAGATTTTTATATCAGCTCGTAAATAAAAATAAAGTAAGTTTTTACGTACGCTCATTTCATAGTTTCTGGTAGACAGTCAGAACTTAAATAGAATAAGTATAAATATAATTGAAATAGTTCTACATTAATAAAAATAGCATATTATGAAGTTTCCCACAAATATTAGAAATGCTACGCATATGACTTTATATTTGTGTTCTTACTCAAACGTTGTATCAAATTATTTGTCATAAAGATGTATATTGTCAAATAGCATAACACTTTCAACTCTTACAAAATATATGCAAGCTTGGCTCGATAAAATAATATTACTTTTTATTTTCTCTTTAAAGACTATAAAATACCTTTTATAAGGTAGACTCAACATTTTTGAAAATATGTTATACTTATTTAGAGAATCATATTATTGTATGTATTTTCATTTTTATTGAATTGTGCCCTTGCTAATATCTTAGTATATAGCAATATCAAAATAAGGAATTAGTAGTTGGAAAATGTGAAGGTTAGCTAATATTCAGTGAATTAAATAAATGTTGGACATTGATATGATTGTTTGTAGGTGTAAATCTAAGTTTATTACTACCATGACTTGTTTTAGACCGGTGCTTTGAATCCTCGCTCTACCGACAGCTCTGGAGGAAATGTTAACCTTTTAGAAACTGCCCTTTTACAAGCTGAAACTTTTTTTGAAGATCTAAGAGCATCATTGAATGGGAGCAGCCCTGAAAACCTTTTGTCTACTCTCAGAAACCACTCAAGTGGCATCTTGGATGGCCTGTCAAGATTCGCTGGTGAACTAAAAACTGAGGTCAATAATTAATAAATAGTGTATTATATTAATAAGGTTATATCTTCTTTGTGGTGATTTTGTATTCCCTTCCACTTATATATATATATATATATATGTATAACCTTATCAATTAATATTCCTTACCAAATAAATAAGGACATTATTAAGATTAATTTTGTCAACTAGAGGATGTTAATCTAATTTAATGCTTGGGTTTAAAACGCAAGATATTGACATATCCAAATTACAGTTTTTATAAGGAAGTAATAATAATAATAATAATAATAATAAATATAATAATAATAATAATAATAAATATAATAATATAATAATAATAAAATAATAATATAATAATAATAATAATAATAATAAATATTATTATTAATAATAATAAATAATATTATTATTAATAATAAATATTATTATTATTATTATTATTATTATTATTATTATTATTATTATTATTATTATTATTAATCAGTAACAAACGAACTATAAATCGTGAGTCATTTTGCCCCTCGTGTATCTACTCAATTTATGTTAATCAAAGTAAAGCTTTTGATTAAAGTCAGCACATAGCCTTATTATCTCAAAACATAGTAATGTTGTTCATTCTATCATTTATTTAATGTGGTTTAGCAATTTTTTAGAAAACCATAAGCTTTTACATCAAATTATATACATACACCTCCATTTCCTACATATATTCTTGTGTTTCAGATTTAAGTACCCTTCTTTTCAATATTTTTATTGATTACATCCGTAGATACCCTGTTCTTTCAATCTATTTGACTTTTGATGATGATCTTAACATATTAAACAACATAAGCAAAATAACATAAACGGAATATTGCAAAGGTCTATTAAAATGTAAATGTGTCTTGGTGTATTACATCTAACAATAAATACATTATATTTATAATGAAAAACAAACCCGCATTTTTAAGCTGTAAGCTAGGCACTAATAGGGAATTAGTAACAGGGTAAATTATGAAACCTGGTCTCACAAAAAATTCTATAAGTCTCTTATGAAAATAGATATCAAAAGTTTGCACGCTATTGTAAGCTTAAAAACACTTTCAAAGCAATAAATCCTACAAAAATGCTTCTTGTGGGGTGAAAGTATTATTCTCTTACAAATAAAACGTTGGTTACATAAAGATTATAACTGAATAGATTTGATCAAAAAGTTATTATCTAAAGCACCTTACTTCGAATTATATATATATATGTATGTATTGTAGAATGAGAGACTTACCTATTCTCGAGCTAAAATTGTATATTTATAATCTCTAAACATTAGTATTACTTCTGTAGGTGGAAGCGCACACAGGGAATTTATCGACAGTGCTGCAGACTGCATCTGTCAACATCAACGATACTCTAAATAGTCTGAAGACACCCAAAGTCCAGGAGACTGTCTCGCAGCTACAAAACCAATTCCAATCTGGGTTGGAGACATTAAAGGAGGAATCCAAAAAGGTAGGTACATAGATGCCACCCCTTATTGCACGTACATACATAGAACATTTGTAAGGTATCCAATAAAAGGTTTAAAAACTATTTCAAATAATCAATTTTGATAGGGGGGGGGGGGATATTTGTGGCGAGCTAAAAGCATTTAGCCTATCACAATAAGGCTTAACCCAGCAGAGTGGCACAGCTTGCACCGGGTGGCGCTAATGCACCCCAGTTCTTATCCCTCCCTACCTCTACTCNATTTAGCCTATCACAATAAGGCTTAACCCAGCAGAGTGGCACAGCTTGCACCGGGTGGCGCTAATGCACCCCAGTTCTTATCCCTCCCTACCTCTACTCTATTATAGTTAGATTATGACAAGGGAGGTGTTAACATAACATATAAAACAGGTTGTATGAAAATGGTTTAGTGAACAAGAGGTTTGAAGTTACAAAACATAATTGGTTATATGAAATGAGTTTATTTTAGTCTGTATCAATAATGTTACAATTCGTGTAAACTGTCCCCTTGAGGAGACGTGAAGACTGTGACATTAGATAATATGTGACAACAATGTCAATTTAAGCTGCTATACATCAAAGAGCTTAATAGTTGATTGTTACACAAAATTACAATGTAATATACATTATTACAATATATACATAATTAATATTATATATACACACACAAAAAAACTCGTCAATAGTTAGACTATTAATGATCCATGACTAACAATTAGCATCTACATAATCTAAACTAAAACGATTAGGTAATCACCATAGTAAATATATAAACCAAAACAAGCTAGGCCTAATTGGGTTCTATTTAGAGCTTTTAAAGAGGAAATAAAGAGGGCTAATTCTAATTAGGAAAGACCAACATTATATTACAAAACAGAGAAAGACTCCCACATAGACACACATAAAAATCATCCAAGAGCTGTGGCAAAGCTCAGGTACACAAGAAATAGCTGATGCCAGTATAATGCCTGTAGGGTGCCAGGCACTTAATATAAAAAGGAAGAGAATTCAGTAATATTACCTGGGAATAAAACCCCACAAAAAAACGCAATAAAGAGGCAATCCTAAAGTAAACAAGAGCAAAGGGAGAATAGATCTGTGAGAGCTGTGTACTAATGACCTCAACTGCCACTCATAACAGTCTTAAATCCCTGTTTGTCTATGTAAGGTCCGTCGAGGTTGAAAGGTAGCATCTTGTTGGTTCAGCCCTCGTGGTATGCTATACTCCCACACATGACTGTCAAACAGTTTGCATAACTACGCCCAAGGTCAAAGTTAGAGAAGGCCTTTTGATTTACTAAATTAATTTTAGTTTTTTTGTTCTGTTCTTGATAAAACCAATAATTATTTGTTACATGCTTAGTTAGTTAATTATGTTTGCCCTCATTAACATATGGATTGGCATTATTTTAGTTGTTGAATATTTAATCATGTCACACGTTATTTTGGACATGTTACCCACACTTATTGGTTTTACTTGGTAACATAGAAACTGTCTTCCCCCTTTCAGTATCTTAATTACTGTGAATAGCTAATTACGAATTTATTAATGATTATTTATTATATTCCACACATGTGACAAAAATAACAAACAAACTCTAAGAGATTGTACTTTTATTTGTAGGAAGGTGAGTTAAAACTTTTAATATATAATTTAAGGGTACCAATTCTGATTTAAAATAATTTATAATATTTCCGGGTGGACAAAAAAAGATGTTTAATGAAATCTCTTCCATAGAACATATTTTAGTTTTAAAATACAATTATATTTGTTTCTTCAAAGTAATTATGACTGTCTATAATTTTGTGGGACCACTCTTCGATTCTATACTTTATTTAATACTAGCGGACCCGACAGACGTTGTCCTGCCCTAAACGTTGGCTTTTCGTTTGGATGGCATAATTGATTTCTATAATAAAACAAATACTATGTGATCATCACAATTACAAATTCACA
>CABFWB010004320.1:0-20349 GCA_902151455.1 Timema bartmani
CATCAAAGACAATATTTTTCTTAGACCTTATTTCCTATGCACATTTCACATGTGATGCTACTTGGGAAGTATGGCTGTCAATCTTGTACTCTTTAGCTCTTTCACATAATATTTATATCTTCCCTGTGACCACCCGACAATCCGCCACGAGCCACAGTTTGAGAACTACTGTTCTAGGAGCATTCACTTGCCGGGGAGCCCCCTTGGGGTACAAGCTCCTAGGAGTACATTTCTGTGCCAATCAACCACCTGCGCTTCCACTAGACAAATAAGGTTCCACCCCCAGTGGATACAGTTTTGGCTGAGCTCACTAGTCTAATGATGCTCTGATACATATCTATCTCTAAATAAAGTCTGATAAGAATGTACGGCTGCAAATCTGAATATTATTTTTGAGGGGAGAGGAAGCCTCGTGATGAAGTCAAGGACTTTTTTTTTTTTACAAACACTCAGTTTGAAGTAATTTAAAGTCTTTTAAAATGTGTTTGTAAGGTAGTGACTAATTGTGAAAGACTCCAGTAATCTTTTAGCCTATCCATTGGGTAGATATAGGCCCTAATTTCTAATAATAATTTGCCCAAAACTACAATTTGGTGACAGTTCAACGCACATTGTCCCAATATTTTTTATTAAGAATCATTTGTTCATCCGGAGGGAGTGCCTTTTAAAAAATCGGAAAAATATTTTTTTTTTGCCTGTAAAACCGCGAACTATGCTGGAGCTTTACTTTGTAGTTTGAGTGGCTTATCTGACTAAAGAGTAAATATACCCAAATTTTGGTGGCCAGAGTGAGGAGTCTTGAGGGACACCACCGCCAATACTTACGACCGGAAGTGGAGCTCACCAGTAAACCAGGCCATTCGTTCGAACTGGTTGCTTAATGGCTCTGGTTTTGTTTGGGCCAATTAGTTCATGTGACTAGTTTTAATAACGTTGTCTGTCTATTTGGTGAATTTGGTGTTTTCCTTAAATAGATGAACCTAAACACTCTTTAGCCCTATCACACTTATATGCCGATGTACGAGATAGAAAGAGAGGGAAGGAAATGAGCAGTTGACCACATGAGGTATCTTGTTTATGGACACCCTCATTTAGCCCTATCACACTTATATGCCGATGTACGAGATAGACAGAGAGGGAAGGAAATGAGCAGTTGACCACATGAGGTATCTTGTTTATGGACACCCTCTTCCACTTACGAGTATAAGCACCTACTCAACTATTTACGTCTGGACAACATTGATTTGAATTTTAAAGATAACTTTTTACGGTGTATAATTTTAGTCATCATCCCGGCAGAGATATTTATACTGGACCTTTTCGTCAATAAACTAAATAACCTGTTGACGACTTGAAAAAAAATCTTAGCAAGAGAAACTTCTTCAAGTTCCCAGAAATATGGTTTTGGTAATGTGAGACTATTTTTGGATTTATTTAAGAATGTATGGTCCATGTTTCACTGTTATTTCTTAAGACGCGCCGAATAAAACCTGAATACACAACATGATGAATCGTATGATGGCTTGCCACTATGTCATAGTCACAGGTAGGCAAAGTCCTTCAAGGTTATTTAAATATAAATACTTTATTTTGTTGTAATATTTACAATTATTTGTGGAAAAATGAATTTGTAAGCTTGATAGCTCCTTCTTATTAAAAAAAATAAATAATAAAAACTGTTTTATATCTTTTAATAAGAGCCTAAAAACTATTTTAAGATATGACTAACCTACAAAACATAGAATCTATGTTTGGTTCAACATTCTTTCAGGCTCCTTGATCGTTATCTTCCTTACATTTTTAACGTAAAATAACAAAATTAAATAATAAGATACTTATATTTTCCTTGTAGATTTCATATTCAACCCATGTAGGGTATTTCGAGGTTCCATATCCCCCGCTCAATTGTTATTCTCGATGATATAATATTTTATTCTAACATCCTGTCAGAGATTTGTAAATGATAGGTTTTCCGATCGAGGAGCTACTCACCAAGTTGCGGTCTAGGCGCACGCAATTCACACCTGTTTCCATGCCACCCTCAGTTGTGGCTTCTAAACTACTATCAAATCAAGCGAAAGTTACATCCTTGGGCGACCCATTTTTTTTTCTGGGATGCCCTAAAACAGATCATAAAGCTGTCAGTATGAAATAGATCCGATAAAAGTTCAGACCCTCAAATTGGTCTGTGGTTACTTTTGAAGCCCGTTAAACCCCTGGCAATGAAACGCTAATGTGACAGAAGGAATGAAAACTAGCCCAGATAGTTACCGACAAGGTAGAGAGCTGTCTTTTGGATGTTACGTAGCCTTTGGCTGAACGGCATGTCCAGGAGGGAGGGATGAGGAAATATTGAGGGGATCTTGTGCCTTTGTGAGGAATTATTGGGTGTTGTGTTTTTATAGGCTAAACAAGTTTGAATTAACTGTACCACGTTGCCGTCTCGAGACTACTCTGTATGTTTGATACATGTTTCTGTCTCGAGAATATTCTGTACGTTTGATACATGTTACCGTCTCGAGACTACTCTGTATGTTTGATACATGTTATTGTCTCGAGACTACTCTGTGTGTTTGATAGGACCATGTTACTGTCTCTAGACTACTCTGTATGTTTGATAGGACCATGTTAAGGTCTCGAGACTAGAATGTATGTTTGATAGGACCATGCTACTGTCTCTAGACTACTCTGTATGTTTGATAGGACCATGTTACAGTCTCGAGACTACTCTGTATGTTTGATAGGACCATGTTACTGTCTCGAGAATACTCTGTGTGTTTGATAGGACCATGTTACAGTCTCGAGACTACTTTGTATGTTTGATAGGACCATGTTAAGGTCTCGAGACTAGAATGTATGTTTGATAGAACCATGTTAAGGTCTCGAGACATGAATGTGTTTGATAGGACCATGTTAAGGTCTCGAGACTACTCTGTATGTTTGATAGGACCATGTTAAGGTCTCGAGACATGAATGTGTTTGATAGACCCATGTTAAGGTCTCGAGGATGCTCTTTAGGATAGTAAGGTAAGAGACCACGTTTCACACTTGTAGAGAACAACCGTTAAAATTAATGTTTTGTATATTCTGAGTTTTACATTCCTTGAAAGAAGGTAAAGATTTCAACAAATTACTGACCGAATCATAGCATGCATTTCCCAACTATTATTTTCCTAATTTCAAATCTAATATCGTTATTGCTAGTTAAAATTGCTCCTGAATATATAAACTCATTAACTCTGTCAAATTATATGTTGCTCGAAGTAATCTCTAAATGATCGTTCCCCTCTAAACACTATTTCCTTGTTAGCCTCTAGTAAAATGTCTGCATTTCTTTCAACAGCTTCCTTACTATTAGCTAACAAATCTAAATAATCTGCGTATTCTGATGGCTGCTTTGTACCTTCTAATATCAACTCTTCCCCACTCTCTTGTATTACCTTAATAACATATTCTAAGGTTATATTAAAAATTAACGGTGAANCCACTCTCTTGTATTACCTTAATAACATATTCTAAGGCCATATTAAAAATTAACGGTGAAAGGTCATCTCCTTGTTTCAATCCATTTTATATTTCAAAAGTATCTGATAGGTGACATCCAACCAGTACCCTGACACGAGTATCTGTCAATAATAGGTCCAGTTAACGTGACTAGAGTCTAAAGGTCTAAAGTCTTTTGCAAGAATATTTCCACGTAAACGAGCCACTTTTAGCGTGCTTGCATTTGTGTCTTAAATTCAGGTATTTTTCAGTCATTCTATGCTGCTGTTTGTGAATTAGGTCTATTTAGTTTGGTTTCTTGGTACTAATTCAACACCGCAATTTTATTAGGCATGATAGGGCGCTTAATATTAAGTGCTTCTTAAATTTACTTCATTTTTTTTTTCTTAGATAGTAAATCTACACATATAGTGAAACTCTAAAGTTTGTCTGCGTATACGAATTTTGTGGAGTTTTCATTTATTTATTTTTCTGGTTCGTATAAACGATAAGAATACCTAATAATCCACTGCTAAGAAAATTTGTCTGTCGGTTTGTTTGCTGCTAATAAAGTACTCATCAGATCGAGACGGGACTTATTTGGTTGTAATTCTTATTTTACAGGAAACCATGGTAAGCTATAGGCCTATCTCATCAGCGATAGAGGTAGTGTTGGAAAAACTGAGCGTAAGCAGTAAACATACGTCGTGGCTGCTTAGCGTGGGTACCAAGCATGGCACTTTATTCGACCAGACTTTATATTCATCTATTAGATATAGATTTGAAGCTATTTATGTTGGTGTTCATTGCATTATTGCCTCCACATAAGACTGCATTTTCATCTTAAACTAAGATACTTTTTCATTATTTTTTAATGGTTCTGCGTGTTAATTAATTATATTTAGTTTTGTATCGTAAATCTTATGTTTAAACTATTTGTTTTGGTGTTCATTGCAATTATTCCTCCACGTCAAAGAGACAATTTGTTACCAGGATTGACAAAATTTAATCTGTTTATTTTAGTTCCTTACTACAGTTATTCGTTTATATGTTGCGTCATCGACATATAAAACCTTTCCTCGCCTCAAATGTGTCTGAAATGGTTTTTTTGGTAGTTTAGATGTTTCGTTAGGATGAAAGTTAATTTACCCGATCAAAATGCGAGTGAAGCCACGGGAAAACTCTAGTAGATTATATTTACAATTTCATTTTGAGCTCTATTCAACTTTTAACTACGAAGTTCCTTTAATATAAAGAATTAATAGCCAGAGCTATTATTTATGCTTATTAGTGGGAATTACTCCCATCATAGACTCTGCCTTAAAATATGAGTGAAGAATGGCTCTGGGCATGAAACGAATCCTGGATAGCTCAGTGGTTAGAGCATTGGCGTACTAAGCCAGAGGTCCCGGGTTCGATTCCCGTGTCCAGGTGTCATTTTTCAATTTTCAGAATATGATATCTAGTGGAGTAATTCCCTANCGAACAAAATTGTTTGACTCATTTTGAAAAGTTCAAGTTTTTTGAAGTGGACTTGAATTGTCTTTTAGTTATCATTTTTTTAGATTGCGTCTTATCAACTCTTTGAGCTATACGCATGATGTACTAACTATTGTAATGTGTTAGGGATGGGGAAGGTAGAAATTAGAATAAATGTAACAGCATTTTTGTGGAATGAGATAATGTAGCCGACACTTCTCAATCCATTCAGCCGGTTTACAAACCCCGACCTCCTCTTTACTGGCAAACCAGACTTGGTGAGCTGTGAGCTCAATAACGCAGTTACAATACAATCTTCAAAGAAAGGGTTTGGTAGAGAATGAAAACATTATTCTTGCGGTCAACATTGATAATATTTTACTGTTCTATTTTTGTTGTGTTCATAATATCTATCAAGGTGATAGCTCCATATCACGTGTCTTGACTTATGAATACGTGAAAGTGGATTTAGTAATTTTAATATCCGTCAGAAAAGGGCCTTAATATGAAACTGGGACTGAATATAACTGCGCACCACATATATATAATCTTATATGGTGAAACACCATTTTTGGCGGTATTTGCCCAATTTTGACCATATATTCCCCATATTATATTGATCACGTTTTGTGCTAGTTTGGTCGACACGAGCAGTTGTAGGCCAGCGTCCATGTCCGCTTGGAGTGCTGGTCCCGAGTTTATCACAAGGTCCGGTGAGATTCAAAACATCCTCTTCCTTTTGGAGGATTTCGAAACCAACATGCTCCTTGGCAAGTTTTAACATCTTACAGTATTTGTGCTGGGGACCTTAACTAATATATTCATTGATAAATAAATACTATTAAGGTATTGAAGTATTCATGGTTATTAGTAAAGCCTCAAACAATTTCAATAAATACATTAAACTGATTTTATAACAAAGAAAAGAAAGGAGGGTCTCCAACAATATATGTTATTTTAGAACAAAAGTTTTTTAATTAAAATAGTACAAATGATTTCCTTACAACAAAATAAAATTTTGAAAAAAAAAATTCAAAACGTGTTTGAACATCGTTAGGCAAGATTTTGTAATTGTTCATCTGTAGTTTACTGATGTAAGAAGATTCCTTTTCCCAAATCGGTTATTCTAGTAAATTGTTATTTTCTATGGAGGTATTTGGAACTGTTTCTGAGAATGATATCCGTTATTGTTTTGTCACTATATAAGTATTGTTTGGGTGTGGAAACTTTGATTGTGGGCGTTGTTGTGTTCTATTGTTTAGCTCGACAAAATAAGCCTGTATTTACTTAGAACATTTGAAACAAACAATGCGTATTGTTATGAATCGGTTTCCGCTTGGTTATACAATCCTGCTAAATAAATCTATGCTGTATTTTTTTCTGTCTGTTATTTAGAAACTGTGTGGTTTGTAAGTAAATCGTTAGTATAATATAACACGTAATACAGTAGCTAGGATTTTTAAAATATGATCAAAGATTAACTTTTTTTTTTATCAACCTTTAATGTTGTTTGCAGAAGGCTCTTCTTGTTACTGATAAGAAGAGCCATCCCACGAGCTATTGCCCTTATTTAGCGAGACTCTATTGTTTGCATTATATTGTTTTATGGCAGCCACTTTTTGTCGCTTCGTCACACGACCGCACTATATTTACATTGCGAGTACAGCACATTTATCTTTGTGAGGATAAAACAGCGTTCAGAGAAATAAATCTTGCGTCTGGCGCCACTTGTGACACGCTTAACAACGCTATACAACTTCACAAAGCTTCATTTGAAAATAAACATTGTTATTACCTGGTATGATTGTCCAGATTCAGACAACGTGCATCGGGAGAATGTCTCTCTAGTTCTGAGAAACTGAACCTGTTAGCTCAACGTGTTGACTGAAACAACCACACTTAACCTCCAAGATGTTCAATTAGGAGTACTTACTATGTACAGGATAGTTATTTTCGGTTGTGTTGCATCTTACTACCCATCCGAGACTCCCGCACACGTTCACACCAATAGGCTAAGAATGAGAAAGTCGTTTGAGAGCGAAAGAAAGAAAATTTAAAATACTTTAAGATAAGCCGTCCCTCTTTCTTCTACCATAGCCTGTATTCGAACCCTGACATGCCCATCACCAATAAAATAGATCAAAGTTATCTCTCTATCCCGCGTTCCCACGAATACAACTATTTCAGAAAGGTGGTTAGTAATAAGAATAGCGCAGAAGTCTCAACGCTGGAACCGTGCTGAAATAAATGTTAGGAGTTGGAGCTTACAGGCATTTGAATTCGAGAATAGGAAGAAATACATAGGTATGACCGTGGCAAGGTATGAAACTGTCCAGTGGTGCTCTTCAATTTTTGTCCAGAGTAGGAGGTAGTTACAACCATTTCTACCACTGCTGTGTGTCACCTTATGTCCATAGTAGGGGGTAGTTACAACAATTTCTACCACTGCTGTGTGTCACCTTGTGTACAGAGTAGAGGTAGTTACAACCATTTCCTCCACTGCTGTATGTTACCTTGTGTCCAGAGTAGGAGGTAGTTACAACCATTTCCTCCACTGCTGTACGTCACCTTGTGTCCAGAGTAGGGGGTAGTTACAACCATTTCCTCCACTGCTGTACGTCACCTTGTGTCCAGAGTAGGGGGTAGTTACAACCATTTCCTCCACTGCTGTACGTCACCTTGTGTCCAGAGTAGGGGGTAGTTACAACCATTTCCTCCACTGCTGTACGTCACCTTGTGTCCAGAGTAGGGGGTAGTTACAACCATTTCCTCCACTGCTGTACGTCACCTTGTGTCCAGAGTAGGGGGTAGTTACAACCATTTCCTCCACTGCTGTACGTCACCTTGTGTCCAGAGTAGGGGGTAGTTACAACCATTTCCTCCACTGCTGTACGTCACCTTGTGTCCAGAGTAGGGGGTAGTTACAACCATTTCCTCCACTGCTGTACGTCACCTTGTGTCCAGAGTAGGGGGTAGTTACAACCATTTCCTCCACTGCTGTACGTCACCTTGTGTCCAGAGTAGGGGGTAGTTACAACCATTTCCTCCACTGCTGTACGTCACCTTGTGTCCAGAGTAGGGGGTAGTTACAACCATTTCCTCCACTGCTGTACGTCACCTTGTGTCCAGAGTAGGGGGTAGTTACAACCATTTCCTCCACTGCTGTACGTCACCTTGTGTCCAGAGTAGGGGGTAGTTACAACCATTTCCTCCACTGCTGTACGTCACCTTGTGTCCAGAGTAGGGGGTAGTTACAACCATTTCCTCCACTGCTGTACGTCACCTTGTGTCCAGAGTAGGGGGTAGTTACAACCATTTCCTCCACTGCTGTACGTCACCTTGTGTCCAGAGTAGGGGGTAGTTACAACCATTTCCTCCACTGCTGTACGTCACCTTGTGTCCAGAGTAGGGGGTAGTTACAACCATTTCCTCCACTGCTGTACGTCACCTTGTGTCCAGAGTAGGGGGTAGTTACAACCATTTCCTCCACTGCTGTACGTCACCTTGTGTCCAGAGTAGGAGGTAGTTACAACCATTTCCTCCACTGCTGTACGTCACCTTGTGTACAGAGTAGGAGGTAGTTACAACCATTTCCTCCACTGCTGCACGTCACCTTGTGTCCAGAGTAGGAGGTAGTTACAACCATTTCCTCCACTGCATCACGTCACCTTGTGTCCAGAGTAGGAGGTAGTTACAACCATTTCCTCCACTGCATCACGTCACTTTGTGTCCAGAGTAGGAGGTAGTTACAACCATTTTCTCCACTGCTGTACATCACCTTGTGTACAGAGTAGGAGGTAGTTACAACCATTTCCTCCACTGCTGCACGTCACCTTGTGTCCAGAGTAGGAGGTAGTTACAACCATTTCCTCCACTGCATCACGTCACCTTGTGTCCAGAGTAGGAGGTAGTTACAACCATTTCCTCCACTGCATCACGTCACTTTGTGTCCAGAGTAGGAGGTAGTTACAACCATTTTCTCCACTGCTGTACGTCACCTTGTGTACAGAGTAGGAGGTAGTTACAACCATTTCCTCCACTGCATCACGTCACTTTGTGTCCAGAGTAGGAGGTAGTTACAACCATTTCCTCCACTGCATCACGTCACTTTGTGTCCAGAGTAGGAGGTAGTTACAACAATTTTCTCCACTGCTGTACATCACCTTGTGTACAGAGTAGGAGGTAGTTACAACCATTTCCTCCACTGCTGCACGTTACCTTGTGTCCAGAGTAGGGGGTAGTTACAACCATTTCCTCCACTGCATCACGTCACCTTGTGTCCAGAGTAGGAGGTAGTTACAACCATTTCCTCCACTGCATCACGTCACTTTGTGTCCAGAGTAGGAGGTAGTTACAACCATTTTCTCCACTGCTGTACATCACCTTGTGTCCAGAGTAGGAGGTAGTTACAACCATTTCCTCCACTGCTGTACGTCACCTTGTGTCCAGAGTAGGGGGTAGTTACAACCATTTCCTCCACTGCTGTACGTCACCTTGTGTCCAGAGTAGGGGGTAGTTACAACCATTTCCTCCACTGCTGCACGTCACCTTGTGTACATAGTAGGAGGTAGTTACAACCATTTCCTCCACTGCTGTATGTTACCTTGTGTACAGAGTAGGAGGTAGTTACAACCATTTCCTCCACTGCTGTACGAACCTTGTGTCCTCCTGTAACATCTATAGTTTCTTAATAATCTTAATTGACATTTCTCAGCCAATATTTTATTTCTTACAAAAAATTACCACTAAATATATTTGTTTTGAGTAAACCCAGGTCCTAAGATTTTCCAAGAGAAACAATATATATTTTTGGAAATGACTAGTTAGTTATGAATGTTTAAAATAGGTTTTGAGAAATGTGTGCTTTACCGTGTTTGTGTCTGGAAACGTCTTCTAAACAGCGCATCTAGTTTCCAGGATACGAACCCAGGTTTGATATTGTATGCTATGTTGTAAGATTGAAGTATTCTTAGAACACTCTGAAAGCTGGTTTCAAGAACCAAATCATGGAAACAAAACCTTAATTCCAATAAATATATATCGGTTTGTACAGTTGGTATTATATTTGTGTTGATATGATAATATTCTAATAGAATCATTGATACGTTTACAATAAAAAGTACCCGTTATCAACATAAAGTTACTGGGGAAATGCATCATTGAGACCTCCTTCAATCACTGTGGTGAATGGACGGTCTGAAGACTGGATGTTGTGTCTGTTCCAGATCTAGGTTTATCTTTGGTGTACATGACAAAAAAGCATGTAAGAGTTGATTGAGTGATCCAATAAAGAGAGAGACGATTAAGAGGTTTTCAACCTATGGTATACTTTGGTTTGAATACCGGTTAGTGCCTCTATAATAGGCCTATTTAAAATGGCTTGAAATCAAGTAGCTGGTTTGCGAGTGATTGGCGACCACACCGAGTAAGACACCAGAAGATAGTAAGTAGCGCCATCCATGTTGTGGACATGCAAATATAATAAGTCAGGTAAACATAGTCATAATTTGTTTTTTGTATGTTCTCGTGTCTGTACGGTAGTAAGACAAATGGTACAGCAAATCAGGGGAAGAAAGATGAATTGGCTAGAGAAAATACCAGATACTGGAGTCAATCAAGGTTGGAGGCAGATACTGGAGTCATTCAAGGTCGGAGGCAGATACGAGAACACCAAGAGACGAGCCTAAGATCGAGACTTGCAGCAGTATCATAACTGGACGTGTGAGAGGTAGAATTACAACTGATGTAGGTGTAGAAGGAAGCTCTGAGTCTCCCAGAGGAATTATCTGGACCTTGACATCATGACGATACCTCCATTCCAAGGTCGAGAGCTGAAAGTTGTTATTGACAGTATTATATATAAGTTGGAGATTTGTCAGCTCAAAGCGAGTATTACTCAAGACGTCAGAATGTTTGAAACAATGAGGCAAGGGAGGGTAAAATATGTACAGTCCATTCCTCATAGGAGTGGTGGTAGCTGACAGCTAGCAGAACATTCCTCATAGGAGTTATCAATCAAAAGTTTTATCAACATTTTCTAATAATACTTCCCTTAGGATTACTATATTGCTGTTTTTTTGTAACTGTTTAAAAATAACAAAATATATTATAAAACTTTTATGTTTTTTTTTGTTTCGCGGTTGTGGCAACAAGAAATATTATAGTTCATGAAATAATTAATTAAAAAGTACTATATTCACACCTGTTACTTCTTATAACTGACCACCAAAATAAATACAGTTTTTTTAATAGCAAAGAGCCATACAAAATATTAGTTTCGTAATAAAACGCATTTAATTTGTAAACATATGCACATGAATACAACTGAAAACTGTTTGACGTCATCAATCGCACTGATTTCATGCGCTTGGCCATCTTAGTATTAGAACATAAAGCATCGTTTTAAAAGCTCTACTTTATAAAGCAGTTTAAGAGAACTACAGACGCAGATTACGCAAAAAAGAATCATCCAAACAATTATTTCTAGTACTGTATGTTCGTATTTAAAAAGATTATAAAGAATGATTGGTTTGTTGTGAAAATTTTTACTACCAATGTAAGACTTGTTTATAACTGTCACACATTGACAACATGGTGCTTGTAGTTAACTGTACCTTGGTGTAGTACTTGTTTATAACTGTACACACATTGACAACATGGTGCCTGTAGCTAGCTGTACCTTACTGTAGTACTTGTTTATAACTGTCACACATTGACAACATGGTGCCTGTATTTAACTGTACCTTATTGTAGTACTTGTTTATAACTGTCACACATTGACAACATGGTGCCTGTAGCTAGCTGTAACTTACTGTAGTACTTGTTTATAACTGTCACACATTGACAACATGGTGCCTGTAGTTAGCTGTACCTTATTGTAGTACTTGTTTATAACTGTCACACATTGACAACATGGTGCTTGTAGTTAACTGTACCTTATTGTAGTACTTGTTTATAACTGTCACACATTGACAACATGGTGCCTGTAGTTAACTGTACCTTGGTGTAGTACTTGTTTATAACTGTCACACATTGACAACATGGTGCCTGTAGTTACTTGTTTATAGCTGTCACACATTGACAACATGTTGCCTGTAGTTACTTGTTTATAACTTCACACGTTGATAATATAATGTCTGATGATTACATGTCTCGTTAATTTCGAATCCTTGTTTATTCTATTGAATGACAGATCAGCGCTTTTATCTAAACTTCAGTCTAAATAAGGTTAGGACAAATTTAGTCTTCGTGTTGAAGGAAGGCGTGTGATATATTTTAGGTTATTTCTATAAATGTGGCTCCTAGCAATTTAACATCCCACTTGCAATATATAACATTTAAAGAGCATCAGAATTAAAATATTTAAAAAATGCATCTATTAAAGTAAAAAAATACATGGTTTTACTTGATTTGGTCCCTCAAACAACTGTTATTTACATTTTGTCATTCTTGTGTCCATTTTACAGGCTCTAAGACCAAAACAGGTTTGAAACATTTTTTAGAACCGCCGTTGGCCAAAGAAAATGTTTATGGTGGAACGTAGAATGAATCCAAGCAGTTAATGACCGTTCATAGAACAGATAATTGGTCTACTCGCAGGAATCTGGTAGTAATTACCATATGAGGGATTAATTAATGAGCTGGATGGGATACGATCGTAAAATAGAGTTAGGCTAAAGTAAATGTGTTTTCAATTTATTACACAGATAAATACTTAGTGTGATAGTGTTCATATCAGGATAAGATAAAGTTGTAGTGTTCATATCAGGATCAGATAAAGTTGTTTAGAAAGTACCCACCATTCACAATCACTATTTGCAATCACTGCTCGAAAATAAAACAAAAATAAATTATTACATCCAAGAATGCAGTGGTTCTAAGAAGTTCATAAAAAACACAATTTAAATAAAATAATAATAAGCTATTTATATCAATAAATTCATTTATTACATTTTATTAAGAAGGAACACTTAACAGTTAATAAATGTTTTGCCCTTCTGCCTCAACTCACTACAATTTCGTTAAGAAATATTGTATGTTTCCAAGAGAAAAGTGTAAACTTGTTTACGTGAACACATGAAATTTCTTCTAGAAAGGGACCAATCAAATTTAAATTCAAGTATTCTTGTATTTATATGTTTTCACATCCATTAAGTTTCCAGGCTGTGGCCTAGGTCAGTTTTTTATTCAAGTCATTTATTTTCCATTACCAGCTTGCTAGGCCTGTCTTAGCTTTATGTGACCTATAATCGAACTTAAGACTAGCACAGGTACAACATCCAGTCCCCAGCCGTTAATTCGTCACTGTGAAAATGGTAAACTCACATTTCATCAATGATACATTTTTCAATCATGTCGGAAATTGAACCCGGGACTCTTAGCTCAATAGACAGACACGCTACCAACTGAGCTAAGGTGTTGATTTCTTGTATTTATATGTATTAGTATAAATAAGTATGGGCTATATTGTTTAGTCTTACTTTCTTTGCCTATTTCAGGTTGCCAATTTTTAGACATATTAATTTAATATAATTATTATAATGTGAACATACCTTGAAGACGCCACTATTTGGATACAAAACAAAAATAATAGTAGTACAAACACGTACGTACTTTCTCAAGTTGTGTATTACAGTTTGTGACTACAAATTAAAATATTAGTAATCAGTTAATTAACCCTTAGTAATTGTATAATTTTTCATTATAAGAATAAATGTTCCGTTTTGATAATCACATGGATAGTTTGTAAGTCACATGGCTATAGGGTGCTGTGCCTATTGGTGAATTTTCACTCCTTATTAAAAGTAGGTTTGTAAGTTGAGCTCTTTTTATATGGTAGCCTATCTGATATTTTTACAAGGCTTACGTGAAATAATTCCAATAGAATTGCTTATTTTATGTACCAAATTTACTGTCTCCTGGGCCTACTCTCACTTAATTAGGGCCTACACTTAAGAGATAAAATACTGAAGTTTTATTTTAGACATTTACCCGCATTTGCATGTAAGAAGAGTGCGAAACCAGGAAAAACAACTTTCAGAACACTCCGCTGGGATTCAAACCCCAATCTCACCACCACTGAACCAGATGAGCTTGACGAAGTTCACGTTGAATATATTAATCAAACCTAAGGTGTATTTAATCGAGATGTGTACCAATGGAATAATGAAGAGTGATATCAGCTTGTTTGACTTTGTTGTATCCTCCCAGACAATGGCATGGGGGATAAATGGTGTGTTATGGCTACATACTGTCAATATGGACTGTGTTTATTATACACATGCTAGTTAAACTAGTTTTATTCCACATTGTATCACATTAATAAACTATACACAGCTATGAGCCTTTTCCTCAACAAACAAATAAATGTGTTTTGTCTACAGCTAGTGTAACACATTCTTTTTCTTCTTATTATTATTATTATTATTAAAATGATTTTTTCAATTGTTTAGCATGTAGATGTATTCTATTCTTACACTTGTATTAAAATTATTTTTCTTTGTTTTCAATTTACATTTTTAAGTCTTACTATTAAAACTTTAGTTTAATATTGAGATATTAAATGATGATAACGTATAGTTAGACCATTCCAAATGGATATACTTATTCGCCATAATAATAAGAAGTATTTTGCCAATGAAGTTTTTTTTCTACATCCTGTAGTTCAGGAAATAAATCATGTCCATCCTGTTTAAATTAACCATATTGCATACGGTCTATGGTTAGCTTTTGCATCTAATCTAAAAACAATGTACTTGTGATTTGCTCGACTATACAAAATAACTGTTTTCATAGTCAAAGTCTAATATTATTTTTGAAAAGTTCTTTTTAAAATTACACTGAGAGAATTTTTCCCCAATGAATCAATTATTTTTTATTGATGACTTCTTTGTGAACACTGTTGGTGGTTTTTTTGTTCGGTATAACTAAGTACCAAAAATCTGGTGAGCTCACTAACTCTAGAGCAAAAATCTGGTGAACTAACTGACTCTAGGGCAAAAATCTGGTGAACTGACTCTAGAGCAAAAATCTGGTGAACTAATTGACTCTAGAACAAAAATCTGGTGAACTAACTGACTCTAGAGCAAAAATCTGGTGAACTAACTGACTCTAGAACAAAAATATGGTGAACTAACTGACTCTAGAACAAAAATATGGTGAACTCACTGACTCTAGAACAAAAATATGGTGAACTCACTGACTCTAGAGCAAAAATCTTGTGAACTAACTGACTCTAGAACAAAAATATGGTGAACTCACTGACTCTAGAGCAAAAATCTAATGAACTCACTGACTCTAGGGCTAATATCTGGTGAACCCACTGACTCTAGGGCAAAAATCTGGTGAACCCACTGACTCTAGAGCAAAAATCTGGCTGCGGGAAAATCGTGGGCTTCTTAAATCAACACTGGTGTACTTAATTGACTGCCCTTGAGCTTTATTAATAGTCATGGCGAAGCAAATTTTTAGTGGGAACTAAATTCGTTTGAAATTAAATGGGTAAGCGAGTATGAGTGTATGAGAGGTATACGTGTGATGAAAAAACTTTCTTCTTTTACAAAGCCAATGAGTTATAGCTTGTACGATGTTTCGCATCAAAGTGATTCTGTAATCAGGTGCCGTTACAAAGGCTAGGAGGGCTCAAATTTCGCAGGTCCATGACTGGAGCCCCAACTTTCAAACGCAGTTGTTGAGAAATCATACCCAACGGATTCAGATAATTCAGGAATTCATGCGAGTATTTGACAGATCTGTTCTCCCCTCCTCGGTCCACTGTCTTCAGCTTCAAACTGATGCATTCGTTTGCTATTGACCATATCAACAATTTCATTTCTTGGCGCCAGGATAACTCTTTTACAGAATCAATCAATATATTTTTTAATTTATATGTAAAATATCAGGGTAGATTTTCAAGAAGGGCTCTTCCAATGTACATATATAAAATGTCGTGCCTACATTTTTTTGAATTACAATTTCTCCTCCAACTCCTTCTACATCACCATTGCCGATACTTAAAAGCAGTTCAGAAGTGTTTTTGGTTGCATCTCAAATCCGCTTCACTATTTTGGTAATCTAAGAAACGTATTTGTAAAAAAATAATTCTTCTTGAGCGACGGGTAATAATGATCCAGCCAAGTGGTAAACTTTTCATTGCACTTTAAAGGTTGGAATGGAATTTCTCTGTTTAACTATTTTAGAACCAAATTATTTAATCTGAAACGAAGAAGTGCCTTTTCTGGAGAGTTAAAAAAAAGTTTTAGTTGGGATTATAGCTAAAAGCAGTCTTTCTTGAGTTCTCATTGTGACTTCCTTGTTAGCATCTTTCTCCTTCTTTCGTCCTCAAATCTTTTCTCTCTTTCCGCAGATGGTTGTATCTCTTTTTTCAAAGCATCCTTTTCTCTTTTCTCTTCTAACCTTTTTATTTTTGCTGTTAAAGTTTCTGTCTTTTGTTATAACTTTTTACGTTTTCACACTTCTTCCGATGATGTGTTTATTCTGATGTTTCAGTCCACATATTTACCATTTTTCTTTTCCTCTGGTTCTCCAAACTGTTTATTTTTGCTTTCTCCGTTTTTTTAAATCATACTCCGTGCTTCCCTTTGGTTGGCCTTCCAACTTTTCTAATATTTGCATACTCTGTGTCCTTTTCTTTATTTTGTTTCTCAATTTTGTTTTTCTGTGTATTGAAAGAATTATTCCAGAATGTACTAGGATTTTTTTTAAAATATAAATACATGGTTTCATTGCAAACAATTTTGTATATTCAAGGTGAGGGTCAAAGAGAGATACAGATTCATACACATCAAAATGTCCACTTCTAATTTGACCATTGAAACGAAGCCCTTTCCCTGGAAAGGAATACAACAACTCGCCTTCTAAGTAGACCTCGAAAAGTTACGGAAAGAGTTCCCCTGCTGCGATGAGTTCACACGCGGTTCCGTAAATCATGGTCTTCAGTATTTTGTCCGTGTGGTTTCCATTTTCTTCGTAGTTATTGCTGGTTCCATCATCTGTGCAAACTTGTAGCCTGTCCCAGTTTTCCATAACATGATAGACTATGGAGGCCCGAACGTCGAAGCTCAGCCTGATGTTACCGTACAGGAGGTAGTACTATGAATGATAAAGGCATGAGACATCTCCTGACATTGTGATCACGAGATGGGATGTAGGTACAACATTTATGCTAAGCATCTTCAACAAGATTGCGATCAACCAAACCTTGTCAGATAAATCAAAGAAAGAAAATAAGTACGCTGCTAAGACTACAAATTAAAAATCTAGCATCAAGATATAGAATGGTAAAAATCAGTTGTTAAATTCAAGAGTTGAGTAAACTCCCCAATGCCCGATAGTTTAAGGGGGGGGAATTCGCCCTATGCTACTCCATGTTAACATATACCTTTTTCTCAGGAACCAAAATATATTTTACTGTTGTGTTTTTTCTATTGAAAGATAGCTTCTTAATACAACCCTAGACGGGGTAGTTTTTATTTATTTCACATTTGAAAAAAATAGAATTTTTTTAGTAACCCTATAAAGAAACTTAAAAAAATGTAGATATTTTTCCTCTCATATGCTATGTGAAAAATAACTAAAAAAAATCTCTTGCTAAAAGGTATATTATACTATGTATAGCATACCCAAAAAATTCAAATTGTTAGCTCTTATACATTATAAAAAAAAGGTATATAAGTAAAGAAAAAATTGTTTCACGGAAAAACAGCAAAACGTTAAAACAACTTAAAATGTGTACAAACTCACTTTATTTTCTACATTATTGCATTCCTGATCGATAAGACGGCTTCTTTGGATCTTCTGCTTCTTCTAGTTTTCTTTTTGCTAGATTTCTTTTTTGTCTAGTGTTTTTTTCTATTTCTAAGAGGGATCTTTCATATTTCGCCATCCACCTCTTATCCAACTTTACCATGGTAGCAACACTATGTTTCCCAGGATTGAGTCCCATTCGCTGTTATGTTTGACATTTAGTAGCATTTCCACAGTTGAAGCAGCTGACAGCTCATACACACCAAATCCAAGCGTGTTTAGAGAAACAAATTTTCTTTTTGGAATCATTGACCAAATGACGTTGTTTAACGATTCGTTCGGATTTTGTGATTTCCCCCCTCCCCCCTAAGACATTTTTCAAGTAGCAAAGGGTTGGCTAAATCTCTGAATATTGGTTTTATACATAACATGATATTTTCTGGTAAATGCAAATGCTTTGTATGATCATACTCCTTGTTACTTGATAAGCCCTTGTGATATTTATGCCTCGTGCTCTCATCAGAATGACATAAATTGTGCTGTGGCTTTTCGTTTGAATATAACAAATGAAAATATTTAGCCCAAACTGCTCTTTTCATATTGTCAACACTATCAGTGTTTCTTAGAATGGCTAGACCATAATATTTGTGTATGCTTACCATTGCAGCATCTATGAGACATTTCCTACCATCAAGTGGCGATCCGTCAGGAAGTTTTTTTAGTTCTTGTTTTTAGAGTTATAAGTCTAGTCCCCATTCTTTTCTGGACGTACCCAGTACATTACAATTTGTTTATTACAATATCTGCTCCGTGTGGTTGTGAGTCTGATATTGCTTTGTACGCATTGGAGTCATCGTCACCTAAGTAATCTGTATATTTAACATTGTACAACTCAAGGGATCTATAAAAAATGTTTAGCGCACCAAAACTTCCGTTCCGCCACTTGTTCCTATATAGTCACCTTTGCAATGATCCTCATGATCATTCTTTTCAGTTCTTAGTAAGAATATCTATATCTAAAACTTTACCGGTATTAAAATCAGTAGATGAAACAATTCCATTTAGAGATGTGTGCCAACGTTTCTGCCACGAACCGTCCAAGGCAACACATACGTTCCTATTATTATCATTTTATACAACTGCTTCCTCAACAGCTTTCTTCATGGACTCTTTACATAGAAGTTATGTTGTAGAAGCTAGTAACTTTTCATACCTTTGATATCTACAGCCTTCTTCATGGACTCTTTACATACAAGTTATGTTGTAGAAGCTAGTAACTTTTCATACCTTTGATATCTACAGACAGGTGGAGACAAATTCATTATGCCACAAAACATTTCAGCCGCCGTTCTCTCTTTGCCACAATGCGCAACCAACCTTATGTTTACATCAATTCCATTTTCCTTTACAGAAATACTTTCGGAGTTTATTTTACTTACATTAGCACATTGCTTGCAAGTCCTATAACAGATATTTTTTCGATTCCTAACTTATGATGACATAGCTTACAAACTGCAATTTGACTGAGTAAATCTTCAAAACTCTCTAAATTAATTATATATCATATTTTACATCACTTGATAACTGTTTATAATCATCAAAAGAATTGGCTAACTTCTTAGAACTAGATAGAGCTGTCTTAATATTTTGGTTCATTGCCAGGATTACCTACAATGCCAGTAGTTTGTGTCTATATTAGTCCTCTTTTAAAAAATTCGTATATTCTTTCCCATTTCTAGAGGATAAACACCACATGAATCACATTAATTACACAAAATAAACAACTCACTGATTATCAACAAACAAAACACATCGATGTATAAGCTAAATTAGACAGAAAATCCCACAGATGTTGTAAATGAAAAAGTGGTGTTGCCTATATGACAAAAGTAGATTATAGATTTATGTGTTTGTAATTTATATTTATATTGTTATAGGTAATAAATGTTAAAACTAAAATAAACATTTAAAATAGTTAAAAGGTACAATAATAAAGTGGGCAGCAGTGACAGGCTGCCCTACAGACCAACATACTAAACAATATGGTTGTAATGCGCCGGGAAAGATGTTTTATGCCACTTAGAGCTTACATAAATAAAAGATAGTTAAACCATTTTATTCAACAGAATACATTCTATTTTATACAATAAAAAACTCAAAATCAAAAAATTTTCAATTTTCCACTGAAGTGCTCCCCTTAAGGAAACTATATTTTTAAATCTAATTAAAATTAATAAACCGGTTCAAATTGACACAATATAATAGATGAGTATATCAATTTAATTATTGATATTGGCGAAGAAATCACAAATGTTGACGTATGTTATAACATTATTGTTCAAGTATAGAGTCGTTTGAAACTTATCTCACATCTTGATTTCAAGTATAGAGTCGTTTGAAACTTATCTCACATCTTGGTTTCAAGTATAGAGTCGTTTGAAACTTATCTCACATCTTGATTTCAAGTATAGAAGCGTTTGAAACTTATCTCACATCTTGATTTCAAGTATAGAAGCGTTTGAAACTTATCTCACATCTTGATTTCAAGTATAGAGTCGTTTGAAACTTATCTCACATCTTGGTTTCAAGTATAGAGTCGTTTGAAACTTATCTCACATCTTG
>CABFWB010004320.1:25456-41573 GCA_902151455.1 Timema bartmani
GGCAGACAAAGCGTAACCGTAGTACTACTCGTATTGCAAGATATCGCTCGTTTATCAAGTTAAAATTTATTGAAAATTTTTGCTCGTCTTACAAAACACTCGCAGACCAAGTTACTCGCAATCCAAGGTTTTACTGTATTTAGCCATTTTTGTTTATCATATTTTCTCGTATAAATATATGTATATGTAAGGTACTTGTGTACTTTTCAGTGCTGGCCTGTTATAGGTCTTACGACTGTTGGCCAGAACTATAATAAAGGAAATTGAAATTGAAATTGAAATTGAAATTATTATATTGAACCCGTTTTAAATAAACACTGCACAAAATCACCTCCGATGAATAGGTTCGGGTTTGAATTCAGGTATGTCAGACCGAATATGTTTTTAACAAGTCAATTAAATAAAAAAATTCGCCTCCACATTCATGTGAATGTGTGTGCATTTTCTTAAATAACTACCAAACTCATCCATACTTTATTAGATCGCTTATAATATAATAACTCGTTTATAACCGTGGTTGTACGTTTGATAGCAACTAGTATTAGGTCCCCAAACATTATGTAGGCCTGCAGGTTGCACCAAATAATGACTGAATCACAACAATAATATCCACGACTGGTAGACAGACTTCTTAGGTACGTTTCAAACAGGTGTGTTTCTCTTTCCAACAGGACACTAGTTCACATTCCTGACTGTTATCAGTGGGGGGATTCATTGGTGCAAAGCTCAGCAGGGATATGTTATATTTAAAAGTAGTATCTGCCCCTGTGCTTAGGCTATCAGCAACTTATACCGATTTAAATACAAAATGTCTTAGGGATGAATAAAGTTGCCAAGAGAAAGTGCACCGATATTTGCCTGGAACTATGATAAAACCACTTGATTAAACCAACTTCAGAGAATTATTTTTTTATTGGATGTATTGTACGTGCATTTTTCGAATACACTGATAATATCAATACACTACTATCATGCTAGCCTATTACTAAGAAAAACACAATTCAGTCCCCCATACGACAATTTACCAATAGTAAATCTTGGACCGTGCCGGAATTGTAACGTGGGACCCTAAGCTCATTTGGCACATGCGCTACCGACTGTGGTAAATCTGACCTAATTAACGGTGACAAAGTATAATGTTAGACAGTTCGGCCTCCATTGGGAGTTGGTGGTTTATTCACCTGAAAGTATATGATGGCATGGTTAGTTTTTGTTACACATAAAATATATTTTCATATATTTAAAACTGTTTCGGCAATAACCACTAATCCAGCCTATAACTAAACAAACTGAGAAGTTTATTTGTTTCCATATGACGTTGCATGTGTAGCCAATATTATCTGATTGTATGTGGACAGGATGAGCTGACATAATTCAGTTTTCAACGCAATAACTGTCTCAGTGCTGTGTTCTTCAAGTCCGGGCAAAGTGTAAATCATATTTCACAGTTTGCAACTTGAAAACGCCACCACACATAAATGGGAAGTGCTATTGGGCCTTTAAAAAAATTGAATTGTTCTTATAATATCTTTAACATAATATACCCATGTAAAATCAAAATAAAAAAGTTTCTAACAAGACAACTTTATCATAGTTTAATTTTAAATATTTTAAGAGTTATTATATAAATATATAGTAAAATATCCATTTTAGACTTTGCTGACTTGTTCATGACTATCACCACAGCCCCCATGAAATGATTGGCTTTCCCACACGATTGTAACGAGACTTATAGCGTTGTATAGTAATAAGAAACTCGTAAAACTGAAACACAATGTTAATTTTCATATTTGGTGAAAAAAATGTGATTTAAGATTTTTATTGATCGTTTGTATTGCTTTCACTAGTTGCATCAATGAATGTTATAAAAATAGCACACGTCTTCGATAGAAATAACGATGTTAGTTTTTTAAGCTAAATTACGGCTTCTCTGCTTGGTAGAAAAAAGACAGGGTTAACGGGGAAATCAATGGGCTAGAAAGAGATAGTAAGTGTAAAATATCTTGTACTGCAATTTGAAAGTGTAACGGGCTGACACTTTGTTTACTCTCAAAGATAAAGCTCAAGGTATGCGAATAGAAGTATCTTTTGAAAGTATTTTAATATATAAGAAGCCTAGAGACATAAATCACGTGATGACCGGTTTGTGTTGTTAAAAGTGTATCCAATGCAAGTGTGCTGTTTAGTATGGAAGTTATTAGTTTTATATCGATATTTATAGCCAAACAAAAAATATCAGCCTCAAACCCAAGGGAATTTCACGAGACTACAAACTACACCCGGACAATGTCGGACATTTTCAGCTGACATTTCATAACAATACAACCACAATACCTGATCATTTTAAACATAAATAAGAATGATTTAAGTTTAAACGTAATCTATAATTTATATAAATTGTGTTCAATTATTTGAACACGTGAGGGGAATATTAGAAGTAAGCTTGCAAGTTGAACACAAGTAGATTTTGGTTTATTTATTTCACTTCACATCTCTTCCACACTTCTAGATAAAATAAATATTGTTTGTGTTTTTCAATGCTTTTATAAAATAACAAAACTAACATTAATAAATGTTTGTATCGCTATTCACATTCTATCTGCAATCCACGCTTGTATTTCTGCGAGTCTCCAAAGTGCGGATCGCGCTAATGATGACAAGAGTGCAACTCTGCTCATTTCAAGTCGGGATCATCTCTGTTATGAAGGTATATCAAAATAGCAGACTATTGACAACCTCACAATTACATTCTGCCGCCATTTATCAAGAGTAAACCATTATTAATGTGAACGATTCTTGTGAAGATGTTATTAGTCGTCCATGCTACAAGTTGATCAGATGACGCCGTTAATGGTTTTACTCAAAATATCTTGAAATATGTGACGTCACGGATATAAATTTGTATTGGGACTTCTCTTTGATTTAATTTTATGGTCTAACATGGCTGCTACTTAAAACTAGCCAATCTAAGGGAACAGGATAAGTAACGGTAATTGTAATGTTATGTAGTTACATTTTCCTGAAGAGAAGATGGAATTGCACACCATGGGAAAACTTTTCATGTTGCCGGTCAGAACCAAACCCAGTGCTCAGTCAGTACTTGCTCTTTAGATTGCTCAAGACCAATACATAATCGTCCATAGTATATTTCATTTACCATGAATACATCAACCGTACCTTGTAGGGTTCCACTATGGCGTAGCTTATGAGATTGGGCCATAGTGTATCTCAACCAGGTAAGATGTATACCTTTCAGGACTCTAGAACCAAGAGTACAAACCTCGGCTACTAGAGAGCACTGGTGATAAATAGTCCTTTACATATTCTAAAGCTATACCTTAATCTATCTCCAGCTAGCTTGATCTAACTTTATTAAACTTTACCTTGGCCTAACTTGACCTGTCTTAATCTAGCTGGACCAATTTTGACTTAACTTGATCTTACCTCGCTCTGACAAAAGTGAAATTACAACTTGAACCAAATTATGATTTCCTTAAATTGAGGCATTTAGATTTCACTGGAAAGTATTGAACCATAATGAATGGAAACAATAATTTTGTGTTGGAAAACCTTCGCTGGTTGTTTTATTACAATTCCTTCCATCAACGTTTGTAATAAATTGTTCATAGTTAATATTTAGAACTCTTATATGTGCATCTCATTGTTTCATTTTAATACTTGACATAACTGAAACAAACTGTTCACCTACCGGACTGTCGGAGAGGCCATTGGACTTGCCAAGTTCCAGAACCAGAGGGACAAAGGACAATATTAGCCAACTTGCAAATACAATTATTTACCTAGTCGCACCAAATTTCCTATTTTGGGGGACTCGTTTATGAGTAGCATAACTCTGAAAAATGTTCAACCGGTTCAGAAATCATTCAAGATGAACATCCTAGCTTTGTGAAATTGAGGGAGCTACAAAATCGACCATCACGGGAACTTCCCAAAATGAATTCAAATTTGTGGTAAAATGATATGTTTCCAAGGGGTCACTGAAATAATAACCGGAAATGTCAATCATCGACCGGAGGGGCAGTAAAATGCGTTGAACGAATTACTGTTATCAGCCCTGGTAGTTAAAATATAAAAAGCTACTTTTTACAGACATGGAGATTGTCCTAGTGAAATAAAATACAGGGGTAGGATGATCTTATTAGAATAAAACTAGACAATCTTCTAACAGTCGAGTATCCAAAGTTGGACACCGGGGCCACCTCTGGCCCTCTAGTGTGTACAAGGAGAGCTGCAAGGACTTTCTCCCTATAGTTCACCAAGTCAATATTTAAACATTCCCATGTTTCAATTGAGGACATCCTGTTCTTGGATTATTCTACTGTTCTATTCTAGCATCCAAGTTGGATAGCACACGTCCATCCATGGTTACAGTTTATACTACTATCCTTTTTTCACTCACTCATCCGAGAGGTTCAATCCATTCTAGTTTAGTATTTATATTATTAGTGTTTTTACTTAGTTGATTAAGCCATCTTGCTTTTGGATAGTTGATAGGATACTGATACTCTATACACAGGCGGCAAGTCTTAGATTACATGTAGGCATTTTAATAAAAGTATTTGGTCACTCCTGATTTGCAAGATATATTTTTAAAATTGGTTTCAGCTCCGTTGCACTGTTTTGTTATGTGTAACAATGCTGTCTTGACAGACATTCTAAGATGTAGGAGGCACAGCCCGTCCTTCAAAGTTGCTATACCTCAGGAACAGTGTAGCTGGCATATCAAATAGGTTGTAAAATCAAACTTGAGGTTGGGGATGTTGATTACTAGTAATAACTCGTATCAACAATATCAGACACTCCCACACGTCCTGCGATTGTCGACAATTTGTACTTTGCTTAACTTACACTCAAAGTCAATAATTTATCATTGATACACGTGATTAAATAAATAGGACTCGCTCGTGGTCAAGAGTGAAGTTATACCTTTTGGATATTCTAGTTCCATCCATACAGTTGTTCACATTTTGTCTAGGATAAGATTTGTTCAGAGTTTCTGGTGGCCATATGCACCTGTCAAAATAAAACTAACTTCAACTATAATATGATCCGTGTTTATCTTTATTTCTAGTTACATTCTTAAGCTAACCACTGTACGAAAATGGAGGTTAAATACGGAAATAGAATGTTAAGACTAAAGTTATATTTTACTGTAATAAACTGTTGAGCAGAAAGTTTGATTGCGAGCCCGCCTCAACCCACGGATGTACTTAATTGGCGCGAACTTCCAATCTCGCATTGACGTGTAGATTAATGGAACGAAACACCACACACGATTATCCATCTTTTTTCTTGGAATAAATTCATTTACTAAAGAATTGTAAGATTTGCCAAACGAAATAACATATTATATTGTTGCAGAAACAATCCACCAAAGATCACAAATTAAATATTATAAAGTATTACAGAAACATCGAAAAAAGAGGAACATTTTTGTCCTTCAAAGAACATAACAATCTATTTCATATTTCAAAATGTTTCATAAAATTAATATATATATTATATGTGTTTGATTATAACCCAGATAAATTTGGTTTTATAAAAATATATTTCAAATAAAAGATGTTAATTATTAATAATATTACAACTATATATTGATAAGTTATTTCGTATCTGAAATAGCTGCGGAGATATGGTCAAATTTGGAAATTTCTGCATATATATAGTATCCATAAATTCATTTTCATGGGAAAACTAGAACGGCCATTTTATTTGTGATGTTAAACACTGCCTGTATACAAAATTAGAGCGGCTTTCTAGAGAATGTTTTATCTCGTTTTTCCCTCTAGTAAACTACCCTTAGCTGGATATCTAAATCTGGAGGACCTGAAGAAAACACTATATACCCAGTTTTAGCCCTATCAGTAGAATGGTTTCGGCTGTATCCCGAGATACAGACAGACAAACAGACATTAGACAGGCAGATCAACAGCATCGAAAAAAACGCTTTATCGGTTTCAGGGGGTCATAAAACGTTGACAATAATCAAATCTCGATTTCTATTTTACTAACGATCACAATACTGCTCTCTCCGAAGGGTTGAGAGAAAGTAAAAACACTGGGATTAGTACGGGTGAAACAACTCTAGGGTATCCAATATCCCGGTAAATTGTCATTGAGACGGGATCTTAAGGGGTAGGAATGTACTGGCTTAAGATGGGGTGCTAGTGAGCGTGAGTTTATTGCATTAATTTTGCAGTTTTTATAGCATAAACATTTTTTGGATGAAACAAATAAAATATTTCTTCTATAGAAACATAGAGTTTCGTTTTCTATACATGCTAATCTCAACAGTTCTTGAATATCTGTCATAAGCATAGCAGTATTTGGTGCCAAACTTTTTAAATAAAGATAAAAGTTGTCATTAAATTCCAGGACACATGTGACAGATATTCAAGAACTGTCGAGATTAGCATGTGCAGAAAACTAAACTCTATGTTTCTATAGAAGAAATATTTGATTTATTTTGGCTAAAAAATGTTTATGCTATAAAAACTGCAAAATTAATGCAATAAACTCACGCTCACTAGCACCCCATCTTAAGGTGAGGTGGAAGGGGACGCGAGAAAAGAACAGTGTTTTTGCAATTTTTATATCAAAACTTTTTTTGGTCAAAATAAATAAAATATTGCTCGAGTACAAACATAGAATTTAATTTTCTTCACCTCAAAATTTCTTGACTATCTGTCAAAGGTGTCCTGGAATTTAATGACAACTTTTTCTCTACATTTAAAACAATTCTCGTCAAACGTTAATATGGTCTTGACAGATTCAACAAAAGCTGTTGATATCACCATGAGAAGAAAATTAAACTATGTTTATACTGGAGCAATATTTTATTTATTTTGGCCAAAGAAATGTTTTGCCATAAAAACAGCAAAAACACTAAATTTTCTCTTGTGCTCTTCCATCCCACCTTAATGTGTCCAAACACACTTGATTAGGAGGGGAAAATAACAATCCAAGAAAGACCGTGGTTGTCTTTCTTCAACAATATCAAATCTGACAATGTTTTATAAATTATTTCAATGGCAATTAACACCTACGAGCCTCAAGCACCCGTTGTTGATCGGCTGTATAACAGCTCTGGTAACGTTTCGTTATATTTTAATTTTATATTTAAATTTGTATTTAAAATTGAAATTTATCTTTCGACTCATAGTTGAACTTTAGTCTCAGTAATAAATTTCAATTAGAACCGAATCACTGCTATTTTTAACAGCACATACTGAGCCAGTATAAATTTTGGATAAATTATTGAACGTAAGCACGTGTGGTTTAGGTCATCGGACACACAAAATTATAAAACCAAACAAGGAAAAGTATAAAAACAATCGGTCAGAAACCCTTAGTTTTCCCCACCACATCTCTACTTTCTAGGCTTATTAGTTTTGTAGCTCCCCACACATATGATCACACCAGTCTAGGGTATCAAGCTCACGCTATATGCAAAGAAGATTAGTACATTCCATTGTTTACTTAATTTGCATGCAGGTGACATAACTCGTAATAATGTAAAGGCACAAAATTAGTCCACACACTCATAAATTGCAGTACAGGCTCTTATGAAACTTACCATCTCTTACTAAACCATTGGATTCCCTGTTAGCGCTGTCCCTTTCTACCAAACAGAGAAGCTATATTTTAGTTTAAAAACAATCATAACTTTTGCTATCAAATACGTATGCTATATTTATAGTATTCATTGATGCAACTTGTGAAAGCAATACCAACCAGTAAATACAATTAAAATTAATAATTTTTCCCAACATATTAAAATTAACATTGTGTTTCAGTTAAACGAGTTTCAATTTAATGTACAACGTTATAGGTCTCGTTACAATCGTATGGGAAGCCAACCATTTCATGGGGGCTGTGGTGATAGTCATGAACAAATAGAGGACTATATTACCCACAGCTTCCTCTTACACTAGTTACATGTTCTCCTGGAAAGATAGAAACCACAACTCCCTCTTACACTAGTTACATGTCCTCCTGTAGAGAGAAAGATTAGTCACAACTCCCTCTTACACTAGTTACATGTTCTCCTGTAGAGAGAGAGAGAGAGAGATTAGTCACAACTCCCTCTTACACTAGTTACATGTTCTCCTGTAGAGAGAGAGATTAGTCACAACTCCCTCTTACACTAGCTACATGTTCTCCTGTAGAGAGAAAGATTAATCACAACTCCCTCTTACACTAGTTACATGTTCTCCTGTAGAGAGAAAGATTAATCACAACTCCCTCTTACACTAGTTACATGTTCTCCTGTAGAGAGAGAGATTAGTCACAACTCCCTCTTACACTAGTTACATGTTCTCCTGTAGAGAGAGAGATTAGTCACAACTCCCTCTTACACTAGTTACATGTTCTCCTGTAGAGAGAGAGATTAGTCACAACTCCCTCTTACACTAGTTACATGTTCTCCTGGAGAGAGAGAGATTAGTCACAACTCCCTCTTACACTAGTTACATGTTCTCCTGTAGAGAGAGAGATTAGTCACAACTCCCTCTTACACTAGTTACATGTTCTCCTGTAGAGAGAGAGATTAGTCACAACTCCCTCTTACACTAGTTACATGTTCTCCTGTAGAGAGAGAGATTAGTCACAACTCCCTCTTACACTAGTTACATGTTCTCCTGTAGAGAGAGAGATTAGTCACAACTCCCTCTTACACTAGTTACATGTTCTCCTGTAGAGAGAGAGATTAGTCACAACTCCCTCTTACACTAGTTACATGTTCTCCTGTAGAGAGAGAGATTAGTCACAACTCCCTCTTACACTAGTTACATGTTCTCCTGTAGAGAGAGAGATTAGTCACAACTCCCTCTTACACTAGTTACATGTTCTCCTGTAGAGAGAGAGATTAGTCACAACTCCCTCTTACACTAGTTACATGTTCTCCTGTAGAGAGAGAGATTAGTCACAACTCCCTCTTACACTAGTTACATGTTCTCCTGTAGAGAGAGAGATTAGTCACAACTCCCTCTTACACTAGTTACATGTTCTCCTGTAGAGAGAGAGATTAGTCACAACTCCCTCTTACACTAGTTACATGTTCTCCTGTAGAGAGAGAGATTAGTCACAACTCCCTCTTACACTAGTTACATGTTCTCCTGTAGAGAGAGAGATTAGTCACAACTCCCTCTTACACTAGTTACATGTTCTCCTGTAGAGAGAGAGATTAGTCACAACTCCCTCTTACACTAGTTACATGTTCTCCTGTAGAGAGAGAGATTAGTCACAACTCCCTCTTACACTAGTTACATGTTCTCCTGTAGAGAGAGAGATTAGTCACAACTCCCTCTTACACTAGTTACATGTTCTCCTGTAGAGAGAGAGATTAGTCACAACTCCCTCTTACACTAGTTACATGTTCTCCTGTAGAGAGAGAGATTAGTCACAACTCCCTCTTACACTAGTTACATGTTCTCCTGTAGAGAGAGAGATTAGTCACAACTCCCTCTTACACTAGTTACATGTTCTCCTGTAGAGAGAGAGATTAGTCACAACTCCCTCTTACACTAGTTACATGTTCTCCTGTAGAGAGAGAGATTAGTCACAACTCCCTCTTACACTAGTTACATGTTCTCCTGTAGAGAGAGAGATTAGTCACAACTCCCTCTTACACTAGTTACATGTTCTCCTGTAGAGAGAGAGATAGATATTAGTCACAACTCCCTCTTACACTAGTTACATGTCCTCCTGTAGAGAGGGAGATTAGTCACAACTCCCTTTTACACTAGTTACATGTTCTCCTGTAGAGAGAGAGAGATTAGTCAAAACCCCCCTATTGACAGTAGTTACATGTTCTCCTGTAGAGAGAGAGAGAGAGATTAGTCACAACTCCCTTTTACACTAGTTACATGTTCTCCTGCAGAGATAGAGAGAGATTAACCACAACTCCCTCTATATACTGGTGCCGGTCGAGTGTGAGTACAGAACGGAGACATGTGTGTGTGTGTGTGTGGAATGTGTGCCTGCTATGTATGCCACATGGCAGTCAGAAAGGGTGCGGCCGGTTGCATCATTCTTCAAATACTCAGCTCTTGATAATAATCAGGGCCATTTGTATGCTCCGCACTTAGCTACACACATCGTGCCAACACTTGGGGAAACCTTCATTTGGTTACTGCACGCCATTCTAGAAACAATTTATGTTTCAACACTCAAGGAAACCTTCGTTTATTTCTGCAGGATATATTCATCACTCTAGAAACACTTTATGTTCCAACACTCAAGGAAACCTTCGTTTGGTTACTGCACGCTATATTCATCACTCTAGGAACACTTTATGTTCCAACCCTCAAGGAAACCTTCGTTTGGTTACTGCACGCTATATTCATCACTCTAGAAACACTTTATGTTCCAACACTTGGGGAAACCTTCGTTTGGTTACTGCACGCTATATTCATCACTCTAGAAACACTTTATGTTCCAACACTCAAGGAAACCTTCGTTTGGTTATTGTACGCTATATTCATCACTCTAGAAACACTTTATGTTACAACACTCAGGGAAACCTTCATTTGGTTACTGCACGCTATTCTAGAAACAATTTATGTTTCAACACTCAAGGAAACCTTCGTTTGGTTACTGCACGCTATATTCATCAGTCTAGAAACACTTTATGTTCCAACACTCAGGGAAACCTTCGTTTGGTTACTGCACGGTATATTCATCACTCTAGAAACACTTTATGTTACAACACTCAGGGAAACCTTCATTTGGTTACTGCACGCTATTCTAGAAACAATTTATGTTTCAACACTCAAGGAAACCTTCGTTTGGTTACTGCACGCTATATTCATCAATCTAGAAACACTTTATGTTCCAACACTCAGGGAAACCTTCATTTGGTTACTGCACGCTATATTCATCACTCTAGAAACACTTTATGTTACAACACTCAGGGAAACCTTCATTTGGTTACTGCACGCTATTCTAGAAACAATTTATGTTTCAACACTCAAGGAAACCTTCGTTTGGTTACTGCACGCTATATTCATCAGTCTAGAAACACTTTATGTTCCAACACTCAGGGAAACCTTCGTTTGGTTACTGCACGCTATATTCATCACTCTAGAAACACTTTATGTTACAACACTCAGGGAAACCTTCATTTGGTTACTGCACGCTATTCTAGAAACAATTTATGTTTCAACACTCAAGGAAACCTTAGTTTGGTTACTGCACGCTATATTCATCAGTCTAGAAACACTTTATGTTCCAACACTCAGGGAAACCTTCGTTTGGTTACTGCACGCTATATTCATCACTCTAGAAACACTTTATGTTACAACACTCAGGGAAACCTTCATTTGGTTACTGCACGCTATTCTAGAAACAATTTATGTTTCAACACTCAAGGAAACCTTAGTTTGGTTACTGCACGCTATATTCATCACTCTAGAAACACTTTATGTTCCAACACTCAGGGAAACCTTCATTTGGTTAGTGCACGCTATATTCATCACTCTAGAAACACTTTATGTTCCAACACTATGTATATTGTTGTTACTGGCACAGTTCTAGTTTTTTATGTTTATAATAATTTAAGATTGCTTGTACTCGCCTTTGTTCAGTATCGTTTAGACCCGTTTCAGTGACTGAATGGTCTAAGGCGTCACACTCGTGTTAGACTAGTCTGCTAAAGGACGGGAAATTCAGGGCTCGAATCCCAGTTGGTCTATTTAGGGTGGTTTTCCCTAAATAGTTTCCCACTCTCCTTCCAAGCAAATGCTGGTAGACTACCTCTACAGTTCTTCCTTCCTCAACCCAATCCCATTAGAGTGATTATCATATATTCATGTGCATAACCTGACCAGGTAGTAAGACGCGGCGAGTAATCAAATTTTGGTTGGACCTTACAATTAAGATATCTCTCATCGGGGCTTTGGTTCGAATCTCAGAATAAAGAAGATTATTTAATATATTCTTCACGTTGCATGATATCAGATGAGGTAGGCGAGACTCAATGTTTCACTGAGGGAATTAATTGAGAAATACGAGAGTAATTTCTAAAAATTTAATTTTTAAGTTTTTTTTTTCATTTCTAGGTCAAATCTTTTTTGTGTAGTATTATGTTCGACCACTGTAGGTCTTCGTTTATTTAAACTATTTAAAAATGTTTAGCTTTATCTTGCGTTTATTAATTAAAAAAAAAATAAGACCTCCAAAAGTGATTAATTAGTTTTTAGGCATTTTTTAGAAACATATTCTTAAATAAGATTTAATTTTATATTACTAAGCTAAAACATGTATTTCCTACCTTGGCTATTAGTTTAGTAGGACCACTAAAAGCTACAGACATTAGGTATTTCAAGGAATATTATTTTTCTCTGCGCAAACGAGAATCGAACAGAATTTATCACGTACCTACGATTCCTATATAAGTCCAATAAACTGTAGTTCTAACATCTAACACCAGGTGAGAACCAACATTCCTCCTTTCCCCACATCATACCACGTCCACCTTTTTTCCCTGTAATACCTTTAGAACATAACAAATCTCTCTTCTTGTCCGTTGTAAATAAAACTCAAATAAAAACGCGTGATGATTTATAAGTATTAATAATTCACCTGCGCCCGTGAACACGTGGGAGAAGGCGTTCGTGTGACTTCCTGGTGTTGGGGAGGAGACTATTAACACTTGGCTGCTGGTATTTCCTAACGGGATTCCCACTCTTCACTCGGTGCAAATGTGAGTACATTTCCTTTAAATTACTCCTTTCTTATTAGTGTAAACATACGAATAGACCGGAAGGTTAGTAGAACGCGACGTACATTACAAAATGTTCTAAAGTCTAACAAATTAGTATTTTAGGAGGCCTTACATCTTAAAATGAATGAAAATATATGTATCTCTAAAACTTTTCACTGAGAAAATATAAATTTTTTTAGTAACTCAAACATTAAATAGAGATTCAGACAATTTTCGTAATTTTTTTATACTAATTTAGCTGCTGTCATTCATTTTAAATACATAACTAATTATTTAATTTGTAAAAGAAGTTGTTGAAAGATTAAATTCAAAAATAAAGTAATGAATGTTAACACAAAATCATTCGTGCAGCTTGTAAACGAAAAAAAATAAAAACGCCATACGAGAATGTATACATTTAAGCAAATTGACTATGCCATAAACATTAATGTTGTAAATAAGTTATAGGGTGCACCACACAGACTTTCTCTCGCTTTTATATTAGAATATACATTTACTAAAACCCATAAGATTTGTGAAACTAAATAATAAACACTGTTGCAGATACACTCTAGCAACGAGCATAAATGAAATAACATACACTGTGACGGAAACATTGAGAAAAGAGGAATATCTTTGTCCACTAAAGAGCATAACATCAATTATTTCAATAATATAAAAGAGCTCTATATATATATATACTTATAGCTAAGAAATTATTGGTCTTATAAAAATGTATTCCAAATAAAATAGTTTTATATTTAATAATACTACAATTTTACAATAAATTATTTTGTATCGCAAATAGTTGCGGGGATATGATAAAAATCGGAAGTTGCAGCTTATGTATAATACCTTCAAAATCATAATCATGGGAAAATGATAGCTGCCATTTTGCTTGAAATGTTAGACAATGCTTGGGATATCAAATTTAAACAAAATCGTTAGGGAGAATTTGGAACAAATCTCGATTTTGTTCTCTATTTGTCCTTGAGTAAACTACCCTTGAATTCTAAGTTAGATATATAATTCCAAAAATTCCTCGGGAGAACCTTATGAAAACTTTAGCCACCAAGTTTTAGCTCAATCGGTAAAATGGTTCCTCTAGTCCGAGATACAAACGAACAAAGAAACGGTAGCATGAAATCCATTCTTTCGGTTTCAGGGGGTCATGCAACGGCCACATTTATCAAAATCTTAAGTTTTATTTTTTTGACGATTAAAATACATCAAGATCGAGATAAAGTAAAAATCAAGTTGGAACTAAAAAAAAAATTAAACAATTGAATTTTAAGATCAAGAAGATTTTATTAATTTAAGTCCACACATACCTGTTATTGTTAGAATAACATATCAACAAACAACTCCACACATATAGGTATGCTATTGTTGGAATAACGTGTCAACAAACAACTCCACACATATAGGTATGCTATTGTTGGAATAACGTGTCAACAAACAATTCCACCCATATCTGGTATGTCAACAAATAGCGCCACCCGTACCCGATATTGTTAGACTAGCATGCCAACCAACAAGTTACCAGTTTAGCTCTTAAGATCTTGCACTAAAATGCACAAAAGTCAACGTTAGATTGCCAATACAATCCAATGTGTGTACAATCCGAGCCCTCTATGAAGGGCTATGAGGGAGTTTGGCGGCTGTTTGAGGGACCGGATGGGAGATACGAGGATTAACCGGAAATGCCACATCATGGCTTTATGACGAAACCAACGAACCAGCTCCATATGATTTGACACAACTTACACTCTGATATTAACACAATGGTCAAGTCTTTATTTGCATGACCTTTCAATAGATTATACTTTACCTTCCAACCAAGTGTATGCATGCCACTCATGCTGCATACAAGCTGCTTGTTCATGGTTGCATACAGGCAGCTTGTTCATGGCTACGTACAGACTGCTTGTTCATGACTGTATACAAGCAGCTTGTTTATGACTGCATACAGGCTGCTTGTTCATGACTGTATACAAGCAGCTTGTTTATGACTGCATACAGGCTGCTTGTTCATGACTGCATACAGGCAGCTTGTTTATGGCTCCATACAGACTGCTTGTTCATGGCTACATACAGGCTGCTTGTTCATGGCTGTATACAGGCTGCTGGTTCATGGCTGTATACAGGCTGCTTGTTCATGGCTGCATACAGGCTGCTTGTTCATGGCTGTATATAGGCTGCTTGTTCATGGCTGCATACAGACTGCTTGTTCATGGCTGCATACAGGCTGCTTGTTCATGGCTACATACAGGCTGCTTGTTCATGGTTGCATACAGACTGCTTGTTCATGGCTGCATACAGGCTGCTTGTTCATGGCTGCATACAGGCTGCTTGTTCATGGCTGCATACAGACTGCTTGTTCATGGCTGCATACAGGCTGCTTGTTCATGGCTGCATACAGACTGCTTGTTCATGGCTGCATACAGGCTGCTTGTTCATGGCTGCATACAGACTGCTTGTTCATGGCTGCATACAGGCTGCTTGTTCATGGCTGCATACAGATTGCTTGTTCATGGCTGCATACAGGCTGCTAGTTCATGGCTGTATACAGTCTGCTAGTTCATGGCTGCATACAGGCAGCTTGTTCATTGTTCTATACAGGTAGTATAAGCAATGTATATTTTACAGATAATGTACCCGAATAACGCGATTAACGCTGAGACACCTTCTGTAGTATATCTTTTAGAGAGCTTAGTTAAACAAGTAGGTTAGTAGCACCGTTCTCACTGCTAGTTTTAAGTCTACTATTACTAACAGCCTACTAGACACTAGTAACCTTTAGAAGGTTAGGTAATCTTTTAAGTTGATCTCTTGATAAAGCCTAGAGTTTTTACGAGCCGAAACTTGTTACTTTCCCTACACGCAATTATGGTGAATGTCAAAACAAATAGCACTTGTAACTTTAAAAATCCATAACTAACAAATAACTTTAAGAAATACCGTTGCTTAGAACCAATTATTTCTTCAAATTTTTCAATTTTCTCGGGGTAAAACCCCCTTGCCCTCCTATCAACTAGGTCACATGGGAATTTTTCCAATTTCAGAAGGCCTAGAGTTGTGAGATTCACTGTCTCAGACCCTCTTCCTTCCACTCCGTGTATTTCGTGCGACGGTGCTGCTATACTTTCACAACAGCTCAATACACCGCTAACATAATATACACAGACCCCATTTATTACTTTAAAAGGGGGTCGGGAGCAATTTGGGGAAAATGAAAAATTGTTGTAAAAATTGTATAAATGTACAGGTCTAAAGAGCTGATATGGTTGTACCAAGCGGATACTGAGGTAAAGACTGAAGATGGATGTAAAGAGCTATTTCTTAAAATTCAATTTTCTTAAATGATTCTAATAGTTTTGTTTAATTTTTTTT
>CABFWB010004320.1:41621-61085 GCA_902151455.1 Timema bartmani
GGAAGGGAGAGGGTTGACATGAAAAAACAATTGTATAAGTGATTTTTTGGTGAAGATTTGTTATAGATAATAATTTATTTTAAACGGATTTTTATAATATTTGTAATATTTAAAAAATGGTACTAACAGTTTTCTGTTAGGATTTTTTTACAATATAGATCCTCATATATGTATTTATTTGAATATTAATTTAATAATATTGATGACTTATTTTTGAAAAAATAGAAATCTTTGAAAATAGATCTAACTATTTTGCTCAATATTTGTATCTGGGGACAATTTTTCATGATAACAAAACTGTATATTTATTTTTCTAAAATAAATTAATACAAATGTAGTTCACTTATGACATTTAAATATTTTTTTAACTTTTCGAAAATGGCCTCTAAAATTTAGTTTAAAGTTGGTATTTAGGAATTGTTTTCATAATAATAATAATACAGTTTTATTTGTACAGAAAAAAAAATTCAAAGTTAGTTTAGAAAATGTTTTTGAAATAAATAAATGAAAATAATTTGTATTATTTTAATTAAAATATGTTATCATATCAAGAGTGTTTTTTGGGATTAACAAGAGAATATGTTTGTTTTTTCAGTGGAAAACTTACTTAAGCATAGTTTTTAATCTTAATTGATTTTTAAAATTGTAAACTTTAGTTACAAATGGAACATTTCTGGCTAGTACTCGTATATTTTGGTTAGTCCTGTTATCTGTGAATAAGATTCTGAGTGAAAACGAGTGCTCTTCACGCAGCGATGAGCATCAACCCAATTGAAGCCAACATACCTGAGAACACAGTAAACGACTGTAAAATGTTTAACGCACGTTTGAATGAAACATCACAGACTGACATCACCAGATTTATGTCTAGTAAATGCTTGTACGTCGTTAACTGGAAACCAGACATCGGTTTAGGACCATAACGAGTATTGAAAACGAAATTGAGATGTCCATTTTTGGTTTGCTTACGGTGATTTATGACGACTTTCAGGACTCACGCTTCTGATTGGCTGCTTATATTTCCTATAGTGAGCTGTTACCATTCAACTATTTCGACTGCTTATCTGGCTCAATTTTTATATCTTTTACAAGTTTAGAACTTTCATCGGTCCAGACTTCAGACACGGCCAACTTGTTTATTTATTTTCATTTAATGGTAAAAATACTCAAACATATGTTTAGCTTGGCTAATTAATATGTTTAAGCACGAATTGCAAGGGAACTGCCTAAAGTGTTTCGCGTTATACATTTTAATAGCCATGTGGGAAGGTGGAATTTACAGGAAATGTGCTCGGATTTGGGAGTAGAGAGAGTGGTAAATCAATTGTGAAAACCTCTTAATGCATCTGGCTGAAATACGAACCGCAACCTCCCACTCCCAGCAAACTAGACTAAACGAGCCTGACACCTTTGTCCCGCGTCCAGCAGTGAGGGGTATTGATTTTTACATTTAAAGAGATCAGCTTGTTTTTTTTAAATCTAAGTAGAACCATGCAATATATTGATATATTATGAACCTTTTATAAAGATAAGAGAGACCGGTGCATGTTGCAACACCAGTAGATACATGTTGCAACACCAGTAGATACATGTTGCAACACCAGTAGATACATGTTGCAACACCAGTAGATACATGTTGCAACACCAGTAGATACATGTTGCAACACCAGTAGATACATGTTGCAACACCAGTAGATACATGTTGCAACACCAGTAGATACATGTTGCAACACCAGTAGATACATGTTGCAACACCAGTAGATACATGTTGCAACACCAGTAGATACATGTTGCAACACCAGTAGATACATGTTGCAACACCAGTAGATACATGTTGCAACACCAGTAGATACATGTTGCAACACCAGTAGATACATGTTGCAACACCAGTAGATACATGTTGCAACACCAGTAGATACATGTTGCAACACCAGTAGATACATGTTGCAACACCAGTAGATACATGTTGCAACACCAGTAGATACATGTTGCAACACCAGTAGATACATGTTGCAACACCAGTAGATACATGTTGCAACACCAGTAGATACATGTTGCAACACCAGTAGATACATGTTGCAACACCAGTAGATACATGTTGCAACACCAGTAGATACATGTTGCAACACCAGTAGATACATGTTGCAACACCAGTAGATACATGTTGCAACACCAGTAGATACATGTTGCAACACCAGTAGATACATGTTGCAACACCAGTAGATACATGTTGCAACACCAGTAGATACATGTTGCAACACCAGTAGATACATGTTGCAACACCAGTAGATACATGTTGCAACACCAGTAGATACATGTTGCAACACCAGTAGATACATGTTGCAACACCAGTAGATACATGTTGCAACACCAGTAGATACATGTTGCAACACCAGTAGATACATGTTGCAACACCAGTAGATACATGTTGCAACACCAGTAGATACATGTTGCAACACCAGTAGATGTATGTTGCAACACCAGTAGATACATGTTGCAACACCAGTAGATGTATGTTGCAACACCAGTAGATACATGTTGCAACACCAGTAGATGTATGTTGCAACACCAGTAGATACATGTTGCAACACCAGTAGATACATGTTGCAACACCAGTAGATACATGTTGCAACACCAGTAGATACATGTTGCAACACCAGTAGATACATGTTGCAACACCAGTAGATACATGTTGCAACACCAGTAGATACATGTTGCAACACCAGTAGATACATGTTGCAACACCAGTAGATACATGTTGCAACACCAGTAGATACATGTTGCAACACCAGTAGATACATGTTGCAACACCAGTAGATGTATGTTGCAACACCAGTAGATGTATGTTGCAACACCAGTAGATGTATGTTGCAACACCAGTAGAAGCATGTTGCAACATCAGTAGAAGCATGTTGCAACATCAGTAGAAGCATGTTGCAAATCCAGTAGATGTATGTTGCAACACCAGTAGAGACATGTTGCAACACCAGTAGAAGCATGTTGCAAATCCTGTACAGGTATTTTGCAACACCGGTATGGATATGTTGCAACACCAGTATGTTTGGATTTTAAGAAAATAAAGCTTATACTGTGTATTGATATGAAAAAATTAAGTTTTATGGCTTTGGTAAACAACAAAGCATTATTATAAGTGACAAACTCATTGTTGCTTTATTTACAGTATTTATACTGAGTTCATTTATTATTAGTCTTCATGTGTGTTAGCTATGCGGTATTTCTAGTTTCGTATACCAGTAAGTTGTTACTAATTACATTTATTTTGGATTAGATTAATACAAAAAAATATTGTTCAATTATTCTTCCTTTTATGGAATGAAAACATTCATTGCAACTATCCTACAACATTTTATAGAAATGTAACTTTCAAAATTATGTCAATATTAATTTGTTCAGATAAACCCTATTGTAAAACAAACACCCAAATAATGTGTTCTCTGAGGAACGCTAATGGTCTTGAACATATATAAAAATAATAGCCTAACAAAAATAAAATATTATAATATTCTAAAATACTTATACATCACAGCAAAAACAGAAAATCAACTGTAAGCTACAAATAAAATATACACACGTGTCGCCAATTGCTTCGTTAAACCGACTACTGTAGTGTTATAATCTGTCGTAATGGTGCGCTCTATTTCACAATACTTTTCTAGAAAAATACTTTGTAGCAACGTGCACCTGTTGTAAGTAGCCTCGGTCTCCCCTATTTGTAGTTTGTACTCATAGTGTATCATAGGTTGCATTTTATTTATTATTATTTTATTTATATATCCTGTATATTACATTGCTATAAGGTTATTACTCGGCAATAATCTGTATATTACATCGCTATATAGGTTATTACTCGGCAATAACCTGTATATTACATCGCTATATAGGTTATTACTCGGCAATAACCTGTATATTACATCGCTATATAGGTTATTACTCGACAATAACCTGTATATTACATGGCTATAAGGTTATTACTCGACAATAACCTGTATATTACATCGCTATATAGGTTATTACTCAACAATAACCTGTATATTACATCGCTATATAGGTTATTACTCGACAATAACCTGTATATTACATGGCTATATAGGTTATTACTCGACAATAACCTGTATATTACATGGCTATATAGGTTATTACTCGACAATAACCTGTATATTACAACGCTATAAGGTTATTACTCGGCAATAACCTGTATATTACAACGGTATAAGGTTATTACTCGGCAATAACCTGTATATTACAACGCTATAAGGTTATTACTCGGCAATAACCTGTATATTACATCGCTATATAGGTTATTACTCGGCAAACACCTGTATATTACAACGCTATAAGGTTATTACTCGGCAATAACCTGTATATTACAACGCTATAATGTTATTACTAGGCAATAACCTCTATATTACAACGCTATAAGGTTATTACTCGACAATAACCTGTATATTACAACGCTATATAGGTTATTACTCAACAATAACATGTATATTACTTCGTTATACAGGTTATTACTCGGCAATAACCTGTATATTACATCACTATATAGATTATTACTCGACAATAACCTGTATATTACATCGCTATATAGGTTATTACTCGGCAAAAACCTGTATATTACATCGCTATATAGGTTATTACTCGGCAAAAACCTGTATATTACATCGCTATATAGGTTATTACTCGGCAAAAACCTGTATATTACATCGCTATATAGGTTATTACTCGGCAAAAACCTGTATATTACATCGCTATATAGGTTATTACTCGGCAAAAACCTGTATATTACATCGCTATATAGGTTATTACTCGGCAAAAACCTGTATATTACATCGCTATATAGGTTATTACTCGGCAAAAACCTGTATATTACATCGCTATATAGGTTATTACTCGGCAAAAACCTGTATATTACATCGCTATATAGGTTATTACTCGGCAAAAACCTGTATATTACATCGCTATATAGGTTATTACTCGGCAAAAACCTGTATATTACATCGCTATATAGGTTATTACTCGGCAAAAACCTGTATATTACATCGCTATATAGGTTATTACTCGGCAAAAACCTGTATATTACATCGCTATATAGGTTATTACTCGGCAAAAACCTGTATATTACATCGCTATATAGGTTATTACTCGGCAAAAACCTGTATATTACATCGCTATATAGGTTATTACTCGGCAAAAACCTGTATATTACATCGCTATATAGGTTATTACTCGGCAAAAACCTGTATATTACATCGCTATATAGGTTATTACTCGGCAATAACCTGTATATTACATGGCTATATAGGTTATTACTCGACAATAACCTGTATATTACATCGCTATATAGGTTATTACTCGATAATAACCTGTATATTACATCGCTATAGGCTATAGGTTATTACTCGACAATTACTTGTATATTACATCGCTATATAGGTTATTATTCGACAATAACCTGTATATTACATCGCTATATATGTTATTACTCGGCAATAACATGCATATTACATCGCTATATAGGTTATTACTCGACAATAACCTGTATATTACATCGCTATATAGGTTATTACTCGATAATAACCTGTATATTACATCGCTATATAGGTTATTACTCGACAATAACCTGTATATTACATCGCTATATAGGTTATTACTCGACAATAACATGCATATGGAATGAAAGTAATGTTAAACTGTTGATGCGTTGAATCTAAACGACCGATGATATTTCAATGAACGTTATCTCTCGCAGTCTCTGTCATGTTTTATAAATAGGTTGTAAAACACTTTGTTACATAAACCCTGTTCATGGTAGGAAGGAACATCTGAAAGATCTTTTTCCCTGTCACAATTCTAATATTCAGTAGGATGTTAGTAGTAACAAATATCTTTCAGATGTTCCTTCCTACCATGAACAGGATACAACTACAGTCCACCGCAATCTTAGTCAAGTGATAAGGTTAGTTCTGACTCTGGAATAGTCTCAGTTCGACTCCGAGGGCTGCATATTGGGAGGTTAGGAAGGAAGAGTGGTCAGCACTGACCAGATATAAAGACTGATTGCGTTCCCGTGACGTCATTACTGTGGTCAGACTAGAACACGCTGTCGCACTTTCCTGGCTGTACACAATTCATTATATGTAGTGGTACCGTTTTATTAATGTCCAGGTGTGACATCTACTATCGGCCATTAGGTGAGAGCCTCATGTATTACCTTTGAAAAGGAACCTGATGGTTGTCCAATTATCAATCTAGTCGATTACTCTTTTTTAATATATAACATTTTGATGAATTCACTATCGTGGTAGTTTTGGTATTCATTCATGATCACCCAGAATTCAAAGCTAATAATATGAAATAAAAGTTTCTGTGTCAGAATAATGTGAAATGTTATGGTTTGGACCAAAATAATTCATCCCCTTGTTTCACACATTGATTCAAAATTATTATTACTATCGTGATAGTCATCCTTAATAAATTCGATGGATAAAGGGATTTTGGAATGAGGCATAAGCATCTGTACCAATTGCATTCAACTTAGGAACTTGTTGAAGCTCATTTTGAGAACATCAATTTTATCTTCTTTTGCCCTTCAAAACGCTACCCTTAATTTTATGGTTGGATGTTTAGTTCTAAAACCCTTGGGGGAACCCCATGAAAATCCCAAATACCAAGTTTTAGCTCGAGTGGTAAAATCGTTTCGGCTCTAGGTAGAACTGTAGACAGACAAACAGACAGACAGACAGACAGACAGACAGACGGCAACACAAAATCAACTTTTTTGGTTTCATTGGGTCATGAAACGTCTACATTTATCAAAATCTTGAGTTAGATTTTTTTGATGATCACAATACTTCTCACTCCTAGAGGTCAAGAAAAAAAGATAAAAACTGAATTGCAATCCGCTAAGCCTTTCTAGAGATCTAGGCAACAGCCATACAAACTTACACAGATACAAACACTTTGTTTTATCAGTAGAGATAATTTTAGGATGCATTTAATTAGTTTTCTTTTATGATTTATTATTTATATATTTTTTTCGTTTCAAAAACTCAAAGAAAAAGGATAATTTAAAATTTTTGTAAATATAAAATGCCAATTTTCAAATGTAATAATTTGCTACTGTCTATCAAATAAATTAGTATTAATTACTTTCTAAGCTTTTATTTGAACAAAAAATGTTCTCTCAATGCTTGAAATTATTATTTTCCTTTAGTACCATTCTCTTGAGGGGATGAAAAAAGGTGATTTTTGGGGCTATTGAGAAGAGAATACCGCTTTTGGATGACATTGTTTTGCCCAGACTGATGGCATCTGAGCTTTTCTCCGGGATCGCACTCACATTTTCTTATTTAGTCTTAGTACAGATTCGAACCCTGACCTCGCTGGCACACGAGAACACCATTGTAGACGTCACTGGCGTCCTTGTCTCCATGACCACCACTACGAGTATTTAGATCTACTACTTGATCTACTAATATTTGTTGAGTGTTTACATGTTGGTAAGCATTAAAAGCTGTTCTAAGCCCAGCTCGAACGACTAATAACATGATTTGGTGATCTTACAGTGGAGACTGTTAATTAGCTGATCCCCCCTCCCTAGGGTGGTAGACTAAATAATGTGTTTTACGATCTTTAGTATAGTATATTTTTTGTAAACATGCAAACAAAGTATACTAATAATGAAGTGTCTGGGCTACATCAAGCTATAGCTCAGTTTGTGGAAAGATATAGTCAGTACTAATGTAACGTTCCCCAGGGGACGCCCGAATGTACTAATCGTACATCCTTTCCATGTCCCGATGAGATTATAGATCCAATGAAGATCTTAACCTAACTTAAGCCTAATTAACCAAACTCCAGTTGCCATGTGAATAAACACTCCCCTTTCGAGAAAATCCACCGGTACCGGCCAGGGATAGAAGCCGGGACTTCTAGGTCTGACCGCTGTACCACGGGCTTGGTTATTTATACACATTATTGTGTTTAATCGCTCTAATGTCCATGTCCAGTGGGTTTAATAGTATTATTATTATTATTATTATTATTATTATTATTATTATTACTTTAAACAAGTTATCAAAGTAGATACTTTTGAAAATGTTACTCGTATTATGACAACATTATTATCAGTTTGTATAGCCTGGTTAAAGTTGCAAGACTTTGTCCCAGAATATTAGTTTCACCTTCAATTCCTTGTGGGGGTCTATCCTTTAATTACATAAGGTTTTTTTTCATTATTTTCAAACTTCCCTCCCCCCACGTAAGCAATCGTAAGATTTTCCTTCACCCCTTCCCCTCCTGTATATTAAGTAATTTTTTACAATTTGGTAAATTGTATTATTTAACTATTTTATTATTATTATTATTATTATTAAAACGAAAAGTTATCTGTCATATTTATTGTAATTAACTATTTATGCACAAATTATGAAGTCTAAATTTAAACTATTTCTATAAAACAGTGTACATTAGTGATTGAATGTGATTAATTAATCAATACAAATGAAACATTTCAGAATTTTTAAGAAAAATATATTTCCTAAAATTATGCTTTGCCCTAAATATTGATAAAAAAAATCTCACATAATCTGGATTCTCACCCATTCATTCCTCCTCGTATAAAACGTAAGAAAATACTGATCACGCCCCTTCCCCCAAAAACCATTACTAAATTTAAGGAATGCCCCTGACCCTCTGGTGTTTTAAATTTAATTTCAACTTTATTCTAACTAGGGAAATAACTGTCGAATTGTTGTATTTTCCTTAGAAGCATGTTAGGATGGATCCTTGATAGTATTTGGAAGCATTAAAACATAACAAAAAACTAACCAATATCACAATATTTGCGATACATCAAGGAAACGGATAAATTTATTCTTGAATGTGTAAGTGTAATTTATCAAATGTAGTTTCACTCAAGTGGTGTATTATTAATCTTTCTAATTATATTAAACTATAGCTTCACTCAAGTGATGTATTATTAATCTTCCTAGTTATATTAAACTATAGTTTCACTCAAGTGATGTATTATTAATCTTCCTAATTATATTAAACTATAGTTTCACTCAAGTGATGTATTATTAATCTTCCTAATTATATTAAACTATAGTTTCACTCAAGTGATGTATTATTAATCTTCCTAATTATATTAAACTATAGTTTCACTCAAGTGATGTATTATTAATCTTCCTAATTATATTAAACTATAGTTTCACTCAAGTGAGGTATTATTAATCTTCTTAATCATATTAAACTATTCTATCTTCACTCATTTTACAATTCTGTACGTCCCCATGTTTATCCGTGTGTCCATCCGTGATCAAGTTTTGGAAACCAAAGGTTGGTTGGAAGATGACCGGAGATTTATAGTAAAAGTCTTCTTCAAGTATGGTCGGAGTTTCCTCTGCCTAGACGATTGGTAGTCCAAGATAGTATCTTGGGTGGGGTAAAAGCACCATAAGGAGTCAAACTCGCAACCTACTCTAAAGTCTAGTAACCCTAGAGTCTTGTTCTGGTCAGAGCAATGTGAGCTAGGTCAACAAGTGATTGTTGTTATATTTCTCAAACTGACCTTTAACGACCAAACATCACACCTTGTACTAACTCTAATTGTCGAAGACTGAAAACGACCCCACAACTTATTTCGTCGCTTCCCTTCCTACCCGCTTAGCCATCTTGACAGATTTGCCGGAGGGGTAGCGAAAATAGTTGGATTTTATATCCCAAGAATTTTATTTATTTTGACCCTCACCCTCAAATTAATAAGAGATTTTTTTGAATTTCAAATTTTTCGAAAATGTCTATAACGATTTTGTTTAAAATGGATATCTATGGAACAATTGACCTCCAAAATAACCCTTTTAACTTGACTTTTGAATACAAATTTGTTAAAGGCTAGATTAATGAAGAGAGAATTTCAAAAATTCGAGACATTTTGAAAATTCCTCTTGAGGATTTTGTTTATAATGAATATCTGTGAAGTGTTTGACATTACAAATAAAACTGTATACTTGTTTTTTTGGGGAATTTGTTTGCAGGTAGTTAGTTTAATAATGCCTTTCTTTTTAAATTGGAATATTTAAAAAAATGGCTTTAGTGATTTGGTTCAAAATGGGTACTTATGTTTTTTAAATTAAAATAACTACTTGTTTTTCTTAAAAAAAATACATTTTACTATAGTTTACTAATGACTAATTTTTGTAAAATTAGTTTTTTAAGTAGCACTGATGACTTTGCTCAAAATTGGTGTTGGGGGACTATATTACATAATCAATAATAATTATTGTTCGGTTTTAAAAAATAAATTAATTTAAAGGTAGCTTAATTACGACAAATTATAGAAAATTTGAAATTTTTTAATTGGCCTTGAATATTTAGTTTTAAATGGGTATCTGGAAATAGTTTTAAATAAAAATACGCTTTTATTTATCATATTACAAATAATTTTAGGGTACCTGTAGTTAACAAACAAATTATTCTTGAAAATTTAAAATATATTTGAATAGTTTGGTTTAAAAATGAGATCTAAGGAGTGTTTATTGTGATTAACGAGATGATATGTTTGTTTTTATTAGGAAAACTTACTTAAGGTCTTTTACTGAAAACCCTTTTTTGAAGATGTTATTATATAAACTCAATATGTTTTTGTTACTTATGGAATTTAGACCCCGCAGAAATTCAACATGCTCATCTTTTATTTTTCAAAGTTAAATTACGATAGAAACTTCCACTGTCTCGACTAAATTAAAGTGGAGGATATTTAAGTTGAGCCCAAATTTTACCTCAATTTTACTAGAATTTTAAAGAAAAATCAACTAACCAATTGTAAATAAAAACACTTTTAAAACATAGCTAAAAGTGCCAGCAAGTTCCAAAGCGTTGTGTCAGTAATTGTTATAGACCACGTCGGTGGACACGCCGTCTAAATGTCAAGCTCATCTAGTCTCGACTTACCACTGTCAGGGAGGTCGGGTCTCAAATCCCAGCTGGATGTGTTTCTTAATTATTTACTACTATTAGTTCATGCAAATACCAACAAAATATTTTAAACTTAACGTTTTCAACCCTTAATATTTATTTGGAATGATATTTTTACCTGTCTGCCTAATTTCAGTTCTCTACCACACTGAGAAGTAATGTAGTCGTTAACTATTAGTTTTTGAAATTTTAAACAACCTATTTTCTTCTATTCACTCTTAGAAACCTCTCTACCTGCCTGTCAAATTTCAATTTTCTACCAAAGCGCAGACCCATTTTGAAACTCCCAATTTTTTGATTTTTTCTTACTTCTTTTTGTTACTTCAGTATAAACGTTTAGTATAAGTTTCTACACACAGGCCTAGTAATATCAAGAGTTCTTAAAATGTTTGTCCTGGGAATGGTGACTTGATGATAAACATTTTAAATGAAGAGAATAAGTTGTCATTAAACTCCATGTTGCTCATTACAAGTATTCAAGAATTGTTGATATTAATTTAGCTATGTAGAAAATCAAACTAAACAGTTTACCTGAAGCAACATTTTATTTATTGCGCCAAAACAAGTGTTTTGTAATAAGAACTTCAAAACACTATCCTTAACTGGTGTCCCTTTAATCCCACCTGAGTTGTTCCCTGGGAATATTTAACAAAGACATTGGTTTTATTCCAGCCCGAGGTGTATTTAACCATCTTAACCTGATCATTGCTATAACTTTCTACGGAGAAAACAATTACTAAAAAAAATTGTTCTGTAGACGCGATACATAAGTTTAAAATTAGGAAATATGGAATATTAGACACGGATATGGCTATCCGGTCATCTCTAATTAATAGACTATAATAGATGTGTACATCAATATAATATTAATGTATACATGCATTGATATGACCTTTTTGTTTCTTTTCACCTCGTCTTACCGCATGTCCGGACTAGTAGTGATAGGGGTATTACTTAAGAGAAAACGTAGTAGAATTTGCATGTAGGGAAAGTGAAATACCATTTAAGATAAAACCTCAATACATACGTCCGGGATTCATCACTTTCCATTAAAGTTAGATAAGATTGACGCCTTTATCCACGTGTGCACCTGCATGAAGCTGATCAAATAAATAAAATAATGTTGTATATATATATAGTGTGTGTGTGTGTGTGTTTTGGGAAAAAGTAACCTAGATTCTTAGATGATCCGTCACTGACCTGACTTTTAAGGTTTTGAAGACGTCTACCCAATTGTAGAATTTCAGACAAATTTTATTATGTCTTTTACCATGTTAAGTGCGTTACGGCCGCCATTAATTTGCTTCACCATTTCCTGAAACGTAAGACTCAAAGATTGAGCGACGCAATGCACGAAGACAGCTCTTGACCATTTCCTGAAACGTAAGACTCAAAGATTGAGCCACGCAATGCACGAAGACAGCTCTTGACCATTTCCTGAAACGTAAGACTCAAAGATTGAGCCACGCAATGCACGAAGACAGCTCTTGACCATTTCCTGAAACGTAAGACTCAAAGATTGAGCCACGCAATGCACGAAGACAGCTCTTGACCATTTCCTGAAACGTAAGACTCAAAGATTGAGCCACGCAATGCACGAAGACAGCTCTTGACCATTTCCTGAAACGTAAGACTCAAAGATTGAGCCACGCAATGCACGAAGACAGCTCTTGATTGTTCCCCCTTCATTCTGATCTGTACCTCACTAAAATCTCCTGCCATGCTCTGAGCGCCATCAAAACATTGTTATGTGCAGTTAGTACTGATAAATTGTATATATGAAGGTCATCCAACATAATATGGAGAAACATCTTAGACTCGGTATTCGTTGTATAGTAGATCCCCAAAAACATTTATTCTATTTCAAGATTCCCCGTGAAATTTCTGAAACAGATGGAAACTAGTTCCTGAACAGAGATATCAGATGTCTCGTCCACGATGATCGCGTAGTATTTTGCATCAGTGTTCTGAGAATTCAAAGTACATGTCACGTGATAGCTCATGATCTCCAAACTTTTTGTTGCAAGTTTCATGAGAACACTATTTAAATTAATATCGATCCATTCGTTCTCTAAAATTAGGCAGTCTTCAAACCGCAGCCTCAAAAAGATTACAAAGTTGATTGACTCCTCAGTGTGCCCCCGAATTGTGAGTCCTTGGACGGCCAGAAACTTAAGGGAGGAGAGTATCTTCATCACATATATTCTGTTTTCTACCCTTTATATTTATCTAGCATTGAAAAGTTTGCACGAAACATTCACGCCAGCCTCCATGAACTCCATCTTTAAGAAAGATTCACAGTGACATTCCAATTTTTTTTCAGTTTTTTGAATTTTACAAGCAGTGTTTTTTCAGTTTTGGAGCCTGATACAGTGAAAGTCAGTTCTAATTTTGATGAACATTTAATGCATCTTTGATTGAATATTGATTTGCAAATCTTACAGAAAACTGCTAATTTCGATTCTCCATATTCCAACTTTGGTTAAGTTTTCAGCCAGTGAGGATGAAAATATATTTTATGAAGACTATGTTTTTGTCCTTCAGTAGTTTGTGGTTGAGAAGGAGGCGTAGCAACTGTTGACATCCGTTCACAAGTTTCGCCTTGTGACAACAAAATTATTTTCGGACTCACTGATGACACTTTTTCACTTCACTTACCCATTTAGATCTTTTTACGTAAAATAACTAATGCTTCTCAATCAATTACGTGCTGATTTTCAACTGGACTGATCCAGCGCTAGCAGAATACTCTGGTATATAGAGATAGCCATAAGCCAATCACCAAAATGTCCGATCTTTCCAGATTGCGAACATAAGTTCTCATATGCAGCGTACTCTACTACTAGCGCTCCTGCTGGTTATTTATTTTACTTTCCTTTGGAAGGTCATTTTAAAACTAAACGTTCTTTTCATCCTTAATCAATTTTGGTTGGGTTTAAAAAAAAACTATTTTATTTATTCGTTTCTTTTTTCTTAAGTTAGATTTGTAGTTTTTCTACATTTTCTCCCTCACTTTGAGTAAAAGAGGGGAGGGGAGGAAGGAAGGACCCTAGAATTTTTTTGAAGGGGTCCAATGGGCTTCAACCCCTTTATTGGCACCTATGCCAACGTACTTTCAAGAATATTTCGTTGACGATTTTTTGCAAATGGAAATTTAAATATGGGAAAGTAATTTTGAGCTTCAATTCTATTTCCACGCATCAAAAAACTAAATGCTTGTGCTTCCTCAACATTTTATCTGACTATTAAATGTGAAACGGATTAAAAGAGTTAGTTTATTAAATCCTTCTTAGATAAAACACTTTAAATCATTACATGCAGAATATAAGATCCACAAATTGTAAAAAAGATATTATTTTTCTAAGGTTTTATAACTATATCGTAAATTATAATTAAGTTAATTCACTCTCTAACATTAGGAACTCGAACATTCATTGTCGCACTTACAAAATTACGCCACCTATCCCTATCTTGAGCTAGTTCTATCCAGTCCAACTCATTACACCATATCCCTATATTGAGCTAGTTCTATCCAGTCCAACTCATTACACCATATCCCTATATTGAGCTAGTTATATCCAGTCCAACTCATTACACCATATCCCTATCTTGAGCTAGTTATATCCAGTCCAACTCATTACACCATATCTCTTTCAGGTCCATTCTAATGCTATCCTCCCATCTACATCTAGGTCCTCTCAATGGTCTCATCCCATTGGGTTTTCCAGTCAGTGCCCTGAACAAGGTTCTAGATTATCCCATTCGCGCTTCATGTCCTGATCACCGTAATATACGATACTTTATTAGCTTAGCAATGTATTGTGATGAGTACAGGGTATGTAACTCATCATTGTGTAACCACCTTCACTCCTCAGTATCCTATTTCTTTTTGGACCAAATATCTTCCTAATCGCCTTATTTTAGAACACCCTAAATTGTATTTCGTCATGTAAGGTAAGAGACCACGTTTCACAGCCGTATAGAACAACCAGTAGAACTGTTTTGTATATTCTGAGTTTTACATTCCTTGACAGCAGGAGAGATGTTAACAACTTTATGACAGAGTAATAGCATTCATTTCCCGACTGTATTCATTTTTTAATCTCCAATCTAATATCGTTATTGCTAGCTAAAATTGTTCCTAAATATCTAAACTCATTAACCATGTCAAATGATATGTTATTCGCAGTAATCTATAATATTATTATTATTTTATTAATTAAGTTTAGAACTTAATATTTAATATAATAATAATAATAATGATAATAAGTCTTAATATATATTTGTCAACTCTAATTTGTGTGCATGTGCTTCCTTTTTATAAACTATTCCGGGTTAACACTATGCGAAAAAATGCTTTAAATTTTTCATAAAATTATTATCACTCGAAAATATTTATAATAATTACACTAAAATATTTTAGTACCATATTGAATAATTGATAAAAATAGAATTATATACTTAAGTAAATCCATATGGTGGAAAAATATCTTACTTTCTACTTACTCTTTGTTCAATTTTGGTTGGATAGCGATAGTAGAATAAAACAGTTTTATAAAAACTATCTGATAGTACATAATCGTGGAAAGATGTTAGCACACAATTAGTACAGTGAATTCCAACGATTATATCAGACGATTTTAAATGTAGAATGTTAAGAATATTTCTATTTCAAAAACAAAACTTCAATTATACAAATATTCTGTAAAAAAAAGAGTTTTTCAAGATTTATAAAATAACTTAATAAGAGGAAAATATAGAACCATTTTACTACACAAAACTGGAACACTAATGTGACACAAATAGAAAGCTTAATTTACTCGAAACTTCCATTACGTCCCGTGCAACACCTTCAGCACATTTTAGGCCTAGAAAACATATGTAGCGTATAGTTGTCTTGGAAAAGAGAAATCTTTATTTTCTTATTAAATAATTATGAATCTACCAGTCAAACATATGACAGCTGTTCTAATAAAAAAAAGAAGTAGGCCTATGTATTTCTAATATTTAGAGATTTTATCCACAATTACATTTAAAATAAATAAGGAAGGCTGTCACAAAGAATAAAGAACTTACATCAGTACAAGTAGAGTTCTAACGGTTTATTTATTTGAGGTATTTAACGTGCACTTTCTGAATCCACTGATTATATCAGCGCACGAGAATTTCTATGAGTGAGAACGAAAGGGCCTACCAATTTTGCCGAGAAAGGTATCTTCACATACTTCCTAGGGTTGTTTTACATGCCACAATCGATATAAGACCAACGGCTTTACTTCCCCTTAAAAGGAAGTTGTGCTACGAATTTGTACCTTGTTTGGGTTTGAACCCACTAACATCGGGTCCTGAGGCGAGAACTTTACCCCAAGACCACGTAGGTCAACAGTAGTTTTTCATGAAGGACAGTGAAGTGATCTCTCTATGTTTTACTTGAACTCCGCGAGCCAGAGAAAAGGGAGCCTCACTTGTAAATGAGTTCGTCCACCGGTTTGACACATGTTTCTCGTTGGGAGACTATTTCCGTTCATTGAGTGCCGCTACACTAACTAGCCTCGAGATATTCTCGTCTCCCTGCTTATGATCATTCTCGAGTCGCTAACTTGCTATCATGGAGTTGAAAATCTCGACATTTATGTTGGCTTATCTTGTTTGTTACGGTTTTGTTTGATAGAGCTAAACTCCCTGCTTCCTTTAAATTAAACGATTAAAAGTTTCGTTGCCACATGATTCGAGAATGCGCACATCGGCCATCTTGAACAGTAGGAGCTTGAAAAGGCCTAGGCTTAACTTATTCAGACTATCCGTTTGCCTAATTTTTAAAATTTCTTATTAATTTTTGAAACCCCTCATCGATGGGCACGCAGACTTGTTTGTTGATGACGGTGGGGTCAGGGTATGAATCCCGGCCCAGTGCACACCACACAAACAAAATACGTTCAAACGAGGCGCATAGTAAAAGTTATTAATACAAAATATGTATTAGTTAGTGTATTTAACGTGAAACTTCAGAACCAATTGATTATATCAGCTTTACGCTTACAAACTAACTTAAGTCTCAAACAGACACAGCAACAAGTCCCCCGACCGTAGATTCATCACCGTAAAAGGGGTAAACCCCAATTTCTATAATGATTCATTTCTCGACTACGCAGGGGAATCGAACCTGGAAACTCACTGCTACCAACTGAGATAAGGCATTGGAGTAAAAATTAAAATGCAATATGTTTAAATTGCTCACACATAACAAGAGGTTTGAAACAAAGTTTTTCTTTCTGGCTTTGGGCTCAGCAAAGTTCTTTATTAAGGTGGGGATGTAGGTGACGCGAGAAAAGGTTAATTAATTTTCAGTTTTTATAGCAAAAGTTTTTTTGTCCAAAATAAATAAAATATTTCTACCATACAAATATAGAATTAATTTTCTACACACGGTTATTTCAACACAAGCATAGCCTCATTAGATGGCAAACTTTTTAAATGAAGAGAAAAGTTGTAATTAAATTCTAGGACACCCTCAACAGATATTCAACAACTGTTGATATCACCAGGTGAAGAAAATTAAACTAAACGTTGATACTGGTGAATATTTTGGACAGAGAAATGTTTTGCTATAAAAACTGCGAAATCACTGGCCTTTTCTCGAGTCCCCTACATTCCCAGTGTCCGTGTTCTCGAGCTCTCCGTCGTTAATACCTGCTACAGTTCTCGACCCGTCTTGAGCCATATCGGAGAGGTTTCTTTATCCGCTTCAGTTTATAAAAAGACCTGTCAGCTGTTATCACAATAATAGGAACAGCAAGGAACAGCAACACAAATGTTCACCTCACTCATCTTTGTTATGTTTTCGGGAAAACGAAATAAAAGTTTGAAGGAGCGTCAGGAAATCTATCTATGACGTAACAAAGTTAAACCAGAACTTTCGAGCCTAAAGTTGTCCGAGCCTGTCCTCAAACACAACTAGGCGTAGGATCTCGAGACAAAGTTAAACCAGAACTTTCGAGCCTAAAGTTGTCCGAGCCTGTCCTCAAACACAACTAGGCGTAGGCTCTCGAGACAAAGTTAAACCAGAACTTTCGAGCCTAAAGTTGTCCGAGCCTGTCCTCAAACACAACTAGGCGTAGGCTCTCGAGACAAAGTTAAACCAGAACTTTCGAGCCTAGAGTTGTCCGAACCTGTCCTCAAACACAACTAGGCGTAGGCTCTCGAGACAAAGTTAAACCAGAACTTTCGAGCCTAAAGTTGTTCGAACCTGTCCTCAACACAACTAGGCGTAGGCTCTTGATACAAAGTTAAACCAGAACTTTCGAGCCTAAAGTTGTCCGAACCTGTCCTCAAACACAACTAGGCGTAGGCTCTCGAGACAATTTCGAGCCTAGAGTTGTCCGAACCTGTCCTCAAACACAACTAGGCGTAGGCTCTCGAGACAAAGTTAAACCAGAACTTTTGAGCCTAAAGTTGTTCGAACCTGTCCTCAACAAAACTAGGCGTAGGCTCTTGATACAAAATTATCGATAATAATAGGCTATATATCGGTATGGAAATAAGCAGGGTATTTTATCCGAAATTTTTTTAAAAATGTTTTTAATGTACAAACATTTTCATTATATCCCAAGAATGTTTATACTTATATAGTATCAATAACAAAACTTTGAATAAAACTATTATTTTTTTTGTTCCATTGCATCAGTGATAATCACAACATTGTGATATGTACACCCTATTTCTAAACAAGTACAGGAACATTTTATCAGAGTGTTATTACTAAGATAAATACAGCAATTAAATCCAAATGATTGTTTATTTTGATATCAAGGTGTAAGTTACCATATAATAAAAGTATCGAAACAGAAATATCTACAGTAGTAAACAAATGGTACAGAGCACAGCTTAAACTTACTCTCGCTTTAATCTTAAGATAGAGACATTTACTAATAACTCGTAGAATCTGTGGAACGAAGTAATATACGCTCTTGAGAATATTCCAGCAAAGAGAATACCAATAATAATATATACTGTTACAGAAACATAGAGAATAGAGGAGCATCTCTGTTTAACAAAGAGCATAACAATCAATTTTGTATTTTTAAGTAGGCCTACTCCATTGAAACATATGGTTGCTTATAGCTATTAGCTATTAGTTTTACAAACACATATTCCAGGTTAAAATAATTTTATTTTTAATAGTACTGCAACTTAACATCGGTAAGCTATTTATTATCTCAAATAATAGTGAAAATATAACCAAAATTATAAAATTCCGCTCCTTTAAGTTATCCTATAAGTCATAATTTAAGTTATCCTATAAGTCATAATAGAGCTGCCATTTTGTTTAAAATGTTAAATAATTCCTGGATACAAAATTTAATCAAAATCATTAAAGCGGATTTTAGAAAATCAATTTTTTCTCTTTATGCCCTTCAGTAAACTACCATTAAATTTAGGGTTGGATATCTAATTCCAACCCCCCCC